>CM053790.1:585279478-585316978 GCA_028749045.1 Cupressus sempervirens
ATATATACATCTCCATACAATACCAAGGGAAGCCAAGTCCAAAATAATGAAATGTAAATTCATCATAAAGATGATAAAGATGGGTTGATTAGAAAATTCTAATGTAGTTTTTTGATTAATTTGGAATTAACTCTATTGTATTAATTAGCAATTAACATATTTGTATTTATATTATAAGTTAATGATTATAAAGAAAGTTGGGATTAGAAGTCCTCATTATTTAGCATGATTAATATTCGTGCGAACTTTTAGAGATGATAGTTGTGATAATAGGATTAAATTTATCAATAGGATTCCAGGGGGAGCAAACCAAAATCGAGTCAAATGAGTTTTCAGAAAGGCACCAAATCTCACGCTATAAACACTAGTAAACATTAAGCTCTGATTTTAATGCATTTTAGCAAAAAGCCCTAGAAGGGAGATTGATATAAACCAAAGTTAATATTGAAACTTGACCAGTAGAGCCAAATTGATCGAAACAAAATCGTGACCAATTAAAGTGGCCGAACAATAGCTAGAAGATGATTTTCATTCATATTTATCGATAATTACAATAACAAAAGTATCTAGGCTAATATCGAAAGGACATTATATATAGTACCCTGTAAACTAGTTCACCCGAAAATATAGTTAAAACGGCTTATCTACAGAAGTACCCTTAAAACATAATGCTACAAGCCAAAATTTTGGGTTGAATTATACAAAATGACCCAAAAATGTTTTGATGTCATACTTTTTTGAAAACCATAATGATTTCCGATGCATCATGCAAAGAGGTAGCCTTGGATCCCGAGGGAAACTCATAGGTTGACCTGCCCCTGTTGGTTTTGTCATAATTTGGAAGGCAAAATTCCATGCCCTCCATGTTGTTAAAGTCTACATCCGGATATATATAAGCATCATACGACCTCAGGTAATTGGTGAACCAGTCCCTTCCAGGGTCTTCCACAATTCCCCTCCATCTCAACAGAAAGTTGATACTCATCTCCATTCGTGGCCACTCGCTAAAAAATTGGATATTATCCCTAATTACCATGCAAGGGCATCTCGGGCTCCTTCCCATTCCTAGACTATTAACTTCAAATTCCATGAATGCTTCTGGGAGAGGAATGTAGAGCCAAGCATCAATGTTTGCGATAGCAATTTCTAGACCCACTAACCAGCATGGATTGAAAATATTGTGAGTAATCCTAATGATATCCCATTTTTCAACCCATGCCTGAGCCAAGCAACCTACCTAGATTCCCACTATGTCGTTGTTAGTCCTCCAAGAGTAATTATAATTGAAAACTCTCTCTCCTAAAGCTTGACTTACAAATACATGACTCATATCATCTATGGGCCTCAAAATTCTATTCCTCCACTCCTGTGTAATCGGCCCACAGAAGGCCATGGTACGATTTTAAAAAGCATGAAACAAACATATATTGGAATCCATAGAGCCCAACTAGACCACTTCCTATCTTACTACTACAACCAAATGTGAGTGAAGGTGAATTGAAAATAAGCCCTAGATTCATTAATAAATAGGTGAAATCAAAAATTCTAGATGCCTAATAATGAAGAAGGCATACAAATGATTAATGCAGAACCTTGATAAATCATCATTTCGAAAGGATACCATAGCTTAAGAAAAAGATTTCCTGCAAGATGGTACTCTGCCCCAAAACGTGTAAGATCTCTACAAACACTGAAGTTGGAAATAATATGATTATATCGGCAATATTGTGGGTATATAGTCATGATTAAAAGTTAATGTATTTAAACCATCAGTACCAAGATCGGCTAAAGTATCGGCCTCCTTGTTGCCTTCTCTAAAAATGTGTGCATATCTTATTTCTTTAAATGCCAAAAGTGATTTGATAATGGCTTCTAATTTGGAATTTAACACCCAATTTGGAGTGGCTCCTTTCCAAAGAGCATTAATGATGATTTGGGAGTCCCCTTCAATTATAAGTTTTTTAATATTAAGTTTAATACATAGGTTAATTCTTTCTTTTACAGCTTCAAGTTCGACAATATTATTAGATGCCTTGTCTAATGATTTTGATCTTTTAACGATCCAGTTACTTGATTCATCCCTTATAATACATCCAATTCTTGCTTTACCAGGATTTCCTTTAGAAGCCCCATTGAAATTTAACTTCTTCCATCCTGGTGGGGGGGTGGTTCCCATTTACAGGAAAGTCTAGCAAGGTCATTCTTCTTTTTATAATAAAGGGGGGGATTGATTAATAATGGCCATCATTTTTTAATTTCTACATCCTAGTCAGAGAAGGATCCCTCTTCTCTAGGTCTTTTCTTGAGATCACTATTCATCACTTCCAATATTGCTACTTCTATTTTCGAATATAGGGCTTGTTTCGACAAATATTGATCTAAGAAAATTCAGCGATTGCATTCTTTCCAAATTTCCCAAAGAGCTATAGCCGGAGAGATATTCCAAAGTTTGCCATAGATTTTCTTTGGGTCTTCTTTAGGCTAGCCCATTAAGTGATCTTCCCATTTACCTGCTAATGGGGAAGACCAATTGAATTTACTTTGAAGCTACCTCCAGCATTCCAGAGAAAATTTGCATGTGTATAAGAGGTGTTCTGCACTTTCTTCATCTTCTTTACAAATGATACACCTAGATGGCCCTTCAAATCCCATTTTTCGAATCCAATCTTCTATTAATATCTTCTTATGCATGGTTGTCCAGAGGAAAATTCCTGCTTTAGGAAGACCCGCTGGATCCCAACATAGATTCAAAGGAAGGGTACTAACTTCCCATTGGTGCGAGTTTGTGATCATTCTATAACCTTCTTTGACTTTGTAGGCTTCATCCTTTGATGCAGCCCATATTAGCTTATCTTCCTTGCCTTTACTTGTTATACTCTAGTTTTTTAATATTGTTTCCATTTTCTCCTTATCCTCCTGATTGATATCACATTTAGAGAGTGATTTCTATGTCTATACCTTACCCAATCTGAGTCAAATTCCTCTATATAATCTTTCACTTTTGAACCCCATACATTTTTTAGCTATAATATTGTTTTAGGAGAGAAATTTGAATTGATTAGAGGAGGGTTTCCATTCCAAGAATCTTCCCAGAATAAAGCTTCATCTCCATTCCCTATGTCCCATGTTAGATATTTGGTGATCAAGCTGTGATTATTCATAAGAAAGTTCCATCCAGCTAATCCTTTGGGGGGAGATTTAATTCTGAATAAAGAAGTTTTATCTAATGGATTAAGATATTTGTTGAATAAGATTTTTGCCCATTTCCTGTCTCTTTCTTGATAAAGTCTCCAAACTTGTGTAGCTCCTAATGCTTTGTTCTTCCATTCTAGGTTTTTAATTCCTAACTCGCCATATTCTTTTGGTTTACAAATTTTATTCCAGCTAATTAACGCTACTTTTTTCTTGTCCTCCAATCCTTTCCAAAAGAAATTACGTAGTTTACTTTCCAATTTAGAATTGATGTGTTTTGGTAGATGAGAGCATGGCATTTGGTAGGAAGGGATAGTTGCCAAGACAACTTTAATCTTTGTTGCTTTCCCCGCCTTAGTTAACCATCTACCTTTCCAAGATCAGTTTGATTATCAATTTTTCTGAGTGTATGCTCACAACCAAGATTAGAATGCTAATTCTTATCAAGATAAATCCCTAAATACCTGAATAGAAATTTGCCTTTTTTAAAACCTAGTTTTTGACAGATTTGATCTTCAACTTTAATTTCAGTATTTAGAAAGAAATTTTTTGATTTCTCGGCATTAATCATTTGCCCATATGCTTTTGTATAAGTGTCTAGAATATAGTGCAAATGATTGACCTTTTCTATAGTACTAATTTTGGCAAGAATTGTATCATTAGCAAATTGTTGATGTGTGGTATTTTCAACTCCATTTGTGACTTTTACCCCAATGATTTTTCTCTCTTCTTGTGTAGTTTTAACTGCCCTACCAAATGCTTCTGCCATAATGATAAAAAAGAAAGGAGAGATAGGGTCTCCTTGTTTGATACCCCTTGAGATAGAAACCTTCCAGGGTACCATTGATAAGGATCAAAATTTTGGGGGTTGAAATGCATTGAAAAATTATGTTGATCCATTGTTTGGAGAAGCCAAAGGCCTCTAAGGTTTTACACAGAAATCTCCAATCTACCTTGTCATATGCCTTCTGAATATCAAGTTTTAGCAGCATAAAAGCTTCTTTATTTTTTAATGCCGAATGGATTGTTTCCTATATAATTGAGATATTGTCTAAAATACATCTATTGGGGACAAATCTTGTTTGTTCTTCCGAGATGAGTTTAGGTAAAAAGTTTTTGAGACGATTAGCTAGAATTTTCAAGAATACTTTATAGATAGTGTTGCATAATGCATGTTTTTTAGGAATGAGAGTTACAAATGTATGGTTGATTTCATTTAAAATGGATCCACCATTACGAGTTGCTTCTAAGGCTTTCCACAAATCCACTCCTAGAATATCCCAACATTTTTGAAAGAAGAAAGCTTGGAAGCCGTTTGGACCAGGGGATTTATCCAGATTCATACTGAAGAGTGTTGTTGTAACCTCAATAATAGTGAAAAGTTCATTAAGGAATTTAGTATCCTCCTCTAAGATCACTTGGTAATATGTTTCAACATCTCATCTTGGGAAATTTTTTTTGAAGAGCCAAAGTTATTAAGTGTGTCATAAAAGTATTTGGTGAAAATTTCAGCAATTTCAACCAGACTTTCAGTTTGCTCTCTCTCAAGGTTTCTAATCTTGGTTATATTAATATAATTTCTATTGTAAATGGTACTATTATGATTTTTTTTTGTGTTGTGATCTCCTTCTAGAACCCATTTTTCTTTGGATTTCTGCCTTCAGAATATCTCTTCTTTTGCTAGAATTTCTTCATGTTTTAAGAGGTATTCTTTCTCTAATTGATAAGATTCATTAGTCATTCCTTTCATTAGGATTTCCTTATTGAATTTACTCATTTTATCTTCCATGTCTACCTTTTCTTTAAAAATATTTTAAAAATGTAACTTGTTCCAACTTATAATCTTATGTTTTAAAATTTTAAGTTTGGAGACCAGGCAAAACATTTTTGATCCTTCAAAATGATCCTCCTGCCACCAATATTTAATTTGATCCATAAATCCCTTATCCATAAACTACATTTTTCTTACATTTGAAAGGATTTCTGCTGGGTTTTCTCTGTTCTTTAATTTCCATTTTCATTGGGAAATGGTCAAATCTAGCCATTGGTAATATTTCCGCATTTATCAGATTATCCATACTCAATTCACCTTTAAGAAGAAATCTATCTAATCTTTCAACAATGTAGTAGAATCCCTTCCTTTGGTTGTTCCAGGTGTAGATTCCATTCTTAGTTTTAATATCCATGAGAGAGTCTTTCTGAATCCAATTTTTAAATCCTTCCATAGCTCTATTTGATTGACTTCTCCCACCCTATTTTTCCTCCATGCTTAATACCGCATTGAAGTCTCAACCTAAAATAACTGTTACTTGTGGCATTGAGTTGATAAATGAGCTGATCTCATTCCATATTACCAGTTTATCTTCTGTAGATGTTGGTCCATACACATTGATTATTACTATTTGGAAGTTTGATTTTGTGCCGATGACTCTTACTCCCATCCAGTTAATTTGTCGGGAGAGTATTTCAACATTGATTTACTGAGGGTTCCAAATTATGCCCAGTCCTCCTGAAGCTCCCTGCGACTGTTGAAATTATGATTTCCATTTACCTAATTTCTGACTCAATTTTAATCCTTCGTCTTTGCTAAGTTTAGTTTCTTGTAATAATGAGATGTCTGAATCAAATAGGGTGAGGTTGCACTTTAACAAGCATTTTTTGCTAGGGGCATTAAGGCCCCTAGCATTCCAAGTTATTATCTTCATTGCTCCTTGGGAAGGATCTTCCCCTTCCCGTTGTACAAAATATCAGAGATCTTTGCCTAATCCTTAACTAGCCCTGCTGCCTCTCTAAGTTCTTTAAGTGTTTTCCTTCCACATTTTTTCTTAGATTTTCCACAAAGTGGTGTTTTCAATCCTTCCTAATTCATAGCAATGCCTATTTTGTCAAGGTTTTTCTCTTCTAATACCTTCCCTGCAATAGAAGAGACTTCATCCTCCTGTAGTTCCTCTGAGATGATTTCCTTGATTAACAAGTTATTAATTTGCTGATTCTCGCCTATTATTGTTTGAGTAGGCTTCAATGCTTCATTCTCTTTGTGACAGTCTTTGGAATTATGACACTTCAAATTTTCATGACCCCAAATAGATTCTATGTTTGCTGAATGTGTATTTACTCTCGAAACTGATCCATTATCCTCTTTGTCTAATGTAAACATGTCTTTCCCATTACTAGGAGTTTGCCAAAACTTGTAACTTTTCTTCTTTCCTTTCTTTTTGATAGTTATATTACTCCATTGGGCCGAATCTACTGGTGGAATGATGACCTCTTGTTCAATGTCTTCTTTTGGATTAGCTTTTCTTTGCAATGTCTCTGAATCTTGCTCCACTCTATTTTTTGACCTTTTCTCCTTTTGTCTTGGTTCTATTGATCCCCTGTGAATCAATTTGTCCTCCAACCTCTTTTCCTTGATCTAATTTTCACTTGTTCCTGATGTATCTCCTATTTCAATAATTAGAATCTCTTTCCCTTTATGCTTCTTATGTAATTCTTCTATTGGTAGATTCTGATCAATTAAGTCATTTTATATTAGCAAGGTTTCATGATAAAGTTGATTTAATCTGACAATATTCAATTCCATTTCTTCAATGACTTCTTTTTCTAACTGACAATCCTTACATTTCTTGAATTTATTTAGAGAATGCTAATAATTGCCACACTCTTCTCCTTCTGTATCCCTTGATTTGTCCACATCTTCTTCATTAATTGATGGTGCAGTTCTGCTATCTAAGGATCTTTTTACAGAATTTTTTTCTGCTTCTTGAGGGAATGATGTTTTGGAGTTAGCCTTATCCTTACTTCCTGATGTATTGCCTAAGTTCCTTTTTGTGCTTAAGTGATCTTTGATGTTATTAATGATTTGAGACTTTGCAAAGTTAGCATCTAAATTTTTATTAATTTCTCCTAAATATTCTTCAAAGGTTAACTTGTATATAGATCTATTTGTGATGATCTTTCTACTAACAAGATGATTTTGATTAGTTTTAACCAAAACTCTAATCCTATTAGCTTTATTTAAGTTATCTTCAAATCCTATTACATTTCCTAGTGATTTACCAATTTTTGGAATAGTGGATTCCTCCATTAATTTTGATGGAATTTCTTTACTTTCCATCCATTTGATCATTGCCATATTTTCAATATGAGTTTTGTTAAAGTTAGGTTGCCACTTTAGAAATCTAATGTGGTGTCCTTTGTAGAAAAGTAAATCTGATTCCATAATTTCCTCCTTATCCTGTATATTTCTACATAAAATGAACCAAAATTTATCTGCAAAAGAGTTAAGGGTACTTATCTTATCACCCCAAATCTTGGAAATGATGTATATCAACCTTGATCTCTTCTTTGGCGGACCATTCCAATACATATAGATGCCCTTATCCTCACAATCCTTCCATCTCCTCTCATTATAAGAATTGCTTACGATTATTTCATTGCATGAAGAACTTTGATCAATGAGGATTTGTTTTGAACTGGCTGTTGGTCCCTCCTTGAGAGCTGGTTGATTTATCTTACGGTGCGAAGGTATGTATACTAATTTTCTTCTGTTAGAGTTACTAATTCGCCGGTTGCTATCATAGGATTGCTTTGGTGGAGCCAGAGGTATTTTATTTTTCGAAAGCCTTCCAAGAGGGATAACATTCACTTCTAAGATCCATCAGGGCCTTTTAGGGTGCTCCTTCTGGTTGAGATTCTCCTTTGACTTGGTGCTAGGGTTGGGCTCTAATCTTGTCGCATATTTAGTTTGATGGAAGAAGGGTTTTTGTTTTGAAATTTTTTCTTCCGTAACTTCTGGTTTTTGCCAAATTTGGGGCCAATTTCTCCTTCTTCGCACTGATTGCCAGCCGTCTTCTTTTTTGTGTGGTTGATTGCCCTGAATTTCCAAAATTTGACTGGTATGTTGTCAAACATATGATTCAAAGCTGTGAGTGTTTGCTTCGCCAGTTTCTCTTTGTCTTGATTTTAACTGCGTAAGGGCTTCAAATTTATTTTTGGTTGCTAGAGGAGGTTGGGGAGTTGTCTTCTACTAGTATGCTACGAATTTTGAGATGGGGTGACTGAACTTAGGATGTAATTTCACATTTTTTGCCATTTTATTAGAGCAATGCTAATCTGTTAATTTTAATCTTTAATGATAATAATAAAGTATTCTTTTTTATCAAACTAATATATTACATAGCATAGATGCAAAAATATTTAATTTAAATTTGTTATAAAATATTGTTCTAAGTTATGATTGGATGAATTCATTTAGCTCTTATATTGGCCGGATTTGATAGATTTCATTTATCTCTTATATTGGTTGGATATAAGAGCTAAATATTTCATTTTCAATGTGATTCATTAACGTTAATATTTTTATTTTTTAATGTAAGTGCATTGGTTTATATTTTATATTTTAATAATATATTTTTTTATAAATTATAATATAATATTATTTATATTATATAATCATTTAAGATTTATTATTATTATAAAAATATTATTATTTTTATAGTATAATTATTTATAATATAATAGAACATATAATATAATTATAACCATATGATATATTGTAATAGAACATATATCAATGATTATGAATAAAATTTAAATTAAAATTAACATCATTATAGAGAAATATAATTATATAACATTTTTATTAATTAAAATATTTCATATATTATAATAAATTTATTAAATTTAAATTAGATTTATATAAAAACTAAAGACAAGTCTAAGCCACTATGTGACACTTGTTTCATATCTTGCACAAATTTTATTTTATAAAATTTAATATATCTTCATTGAATTTTTCGTATCATCTTTACAATAAAAAAGTTTATGATAGAAAAGAAAATCATTTCTATAATAGAAAATAAAATCTTTTATTTATATTATATTATAACTATTATAATAATTATTATAATATATATATTATATATATAATATTTTATATAAATAATTAAATTAACCAGAAATCAGGACGTGTACTCAAAGATTCTACCCGAAATTTTGACTGTTGACTAAAAGAAAGATTGACGACTCAAAATGAATTTCAGGATGATTTGGGGAATATTATTCCATGTGCCTAGATTCATCTGAAATTGTGACATGTGTCTGGTCATTGCAAAGCTCAATTAAGTGTCAAGACTTGGTTAATATTATTAATAATTATGTTTAGTCTTTAAAAAAATTTATTACTTAATCCTGACTCAAAGATGCTGCGATTGTTAAGTAAAAGATAGATCAATGCCAACGATAATGGCCCGAGATGAATTTCGGGTAAATTTTGGGTCCGCCATCGCTGTTGTCAAGAAACATCTAGAATCATGACACGTGTCACGATTCCATATGTTTCTTGACAATAGCGATGACGGACCCAAAATTCATATCAATAATTAAGTTTGATTTTTATTAATTTATTTATTTGAAATGAACATTGAACAAATTTCAAAATTCAAATGTATATTAATGTAATAAATTTTTACTTTTTATTACTATAGTTATGTACAGAACTAAATTATTGAGTCTTTATGTTGTTTACATGTACATTGTACATACTACTAGTAAAGTACCTAAAACCATTAATTACTTAATACTTTTGTTTTAATTTTTAACTATTAACCTTCTATGTTTTTAGAGCATGAAGTTAAAAGTTCTACAAGTTGAGAATCCGATATAATAGGGTTTTCAAGTTTCAACTTTTCAAAGACTGACAGAATTCCATTTTGTGTTTTGAAGATTGAATTCTAAAAGAGTGAAACTTG
Source organism: Cupressus sempervirens (assembly GCA_028749045.1). NCBI lineage: Eukaryota > Viridiplantae > Streptophyta > Pinopsida > Cupressales > Cupressaceae > Cupressus > Cupressus sempervirens. The sequence continues at coordinate 585,289,420 of CM053790.1, forward strand.
AGTATTAGAGGAAAACACCAATTATCGAATCTCAATTCCAGGTATTTAAATTTTTAAATTTTTTTCATTGCAATTTGCAGCAATAGAAATCTTGATTTTAATTGTCTTAGGCTTACACTTTACAATTTTTTTAAATAGGGCTTGAAGAGGAATTTTTTGTAATAACCAATAGTAGGCATGGGCAAAACAAAGTCAAAAACCTCCCCTACGAGTGCAAGCATAAAGAAAAATCAAAAGAAAGACATTAAAGAGCTCAGGCAAGTGCTACAAACCCCAAGTTTCACCAATGAATGTCATGATATTTTTGATCCTGTTATCCATGGAGATTTTGGAATCATAGGAATTAGACATTCATTGTTTAATAAGTGGAAAGATTCATAGAAGGGGAGAATTTGTTACAAATATAACAACAGTATTCGTGCACATACAAATAAACTAGCTACTTTGGTTATTGGATTAGCAAACCTCACTGTATCCGAAGTATTCCCTTGCCCTAAAATTGTAATGCTATGTGCTTAAGATTATGATGAAAATAGAAAGACAATTGTAAACCAAAACACTCAGGAGGAAATTTTATCCATAACTGAGAGTGAATTTTTCACTTTGTTAGACCTAAGGCTAGGATTTAAACCAGAAATCTTTAACGAGCACATTGACTTGGATAAACTAGCATAGGCTTATGACAAACTGGAAAGAGTTTTTCAAGATTCATACATTAAGGGTTTAATAAACTCAAGGTCCTCTACTAGTGTTACATTGGACATAGACCATAAGCCTCCTTATCAGTATGATATTTTTGTGCCATGGGTTTAGAATACTATTTATTTGTTATCATTTTGTCTAGGATTGGACAATAACAAGGAAGTGGGGGCCAGTGCTCTTGAAATGATTTATAATATCCATTGTCGAGGTTAGTTAGTTGAGAAAGTAGATGTAAGATATAATTTTTTTGAATACATTGTTGAATCTATCCAACAACAATTACTAATGATTAAACAAAGTACAACTACAAGCAAGACGAAGACATTTAGGTTCACAAGTTACTTGTGCTACCTTCTTTTAGCAAATCATTGCTCAATAATTGAGATAGAGAATAACAAGCTTGATATTGAGGTTTATAAGTTTGATGAGAAAAGCTAGAAGAAATTAGAGACTCCAAGTCTATTATATGAGTGGACACATAAGATGAGGATGACTGCTAACATTAAAAGCTACAACTATTTTGTAAACTTCTTTTTGGCATCTATTTACCAAAAAATCACAGGCACTACGATGCCTAGATTGCCTATGTCTTGTAAAGATTGCATTCAACTGAGAAGTCAGATTCAATTGGTTGACTGGTTCTTCATGGAAGAGTAGACTATCTTAGGGTTTTACGGTTTAGCAGTTGCACCCTGAAAACTTTGAATGCATGTTATAGAAAGGGTTTTTGCACTAGAATATATATGGCAGATGGAGAGTGCAAATGAACTTTTCACTGGACAACAAAAGAAAACAATATTTCCTTCCTTGTCTTTCACAATTAGAGGCCTCACATTGGAGAGAAAGGCTTTCAAAGTGGCAAATGAATTGGTAACTTTTTTTGGCTTTGATTTTGTTAGTCACTGGAATTATGATCCACTGAACATAATAAAAAAAAGACTTATTGCCAATGGGAACTTTGCGAGAAAATATCAACATCAGGAGATGCCATTGATAGAAAAGTTTAAAAAACACGGATTCGTGGGATGAGGTTAAGAAAGAGATGGAGAAACATGCAATAGAGAATAATATTTCAATGCAAGAATTGTCACCCCATATTACAACATTGCACATATCAAAGTCACACAAATCAGAGCCAAGAAAGCATCTCAACCTTTTAAGAGGTCTAGGCCGAAAGAAATTAAAGAGGCATGTGCAGCTGAATTGTGGTGTCAAACCAAGATGATCGATTTTTAGAAAATGAGGCAAAATTTGGGTGAACCAATGACATTAGCAGGTTTTGAGGAAATTGAGGAGGATGAACTTTTCAATGATTATTGGAATAAAAAGCATCCAACTGTACTATATGATTTTGGCAGTTACAGTGACAATGATATTGAAAGATAGAAGGACCTCAAGTCTGATGCTGACATTCAAGGTATTCAGGATTCTGGGTCAATCGGGGGTAGACATATTGTTAATCTTGAAATGAGTGATTCTACTAAACAAATGTATGGTAAAGGGGAAACTATGATACAAAAAATGGGTTATGCAGGTATAGGGCCCATTGGTGCAAGTGGTGAAGGGATTTGGAATCTAGTTCCAGTATTAGACCCACCCAAAAGAGAAAGTAAACCAATCATTGGACTCTTCGATGAGATTAAAGATAATTCATCCAAAAAGGGAAAAAAACATTATACTTCTACTTCTAAAGGTCATCCCAACACATTATTTGTTAAATTTTCAAATCCAGTTGTAGTTGATCCCACCGGCACTAGCACTGGCACTAACACTGGCACTTGTACTGGCACTAGCACTAGCATGGATAAACCTTGTGCAAAAAAGAAAAAAGTTATGACAATTACACCACAAGAAATGTCAACGGTTACTTCACCAATGTATGCACTAGTAACTTCTATACAAAACCCTAAAAATAGTCTTAAGATGCTAGGATTTGGAATGGTCCATCTTCATTATGTTGGCAATCCTCAACATACAATTGTAGGTGGAGTAAGTTTAACTAGAGTTGGAGGAGAATACAACAATACAACTAATAATTCACCTCTCAAACACTCAATTTTGTCAGCAAACCTAGATTTTAGTTTGAAAAAGTTTGCATCAAAGTTTGATCAAACAAGCCAAAGAAATAGGCAAATTATGAAAACTTTGAAAAGTGATACTGTTGCTAAATGTCAAGGATCTACTAACAGAATATTTCCAATATATGATCCAAACAATGAAATGGTGAACTTCACGACTATTATGCCCCTGGGTAGAGATAATAATCCACCAGAAAATGTAATAAATTGTAACGATGTACAAGTTACCAGTCTTCAAATGGATTTGTCAAAAGTGAAAAATATTGACAAAATCAATATATGAAAAGAGAGCAATATAATGGTTTACTCTACACTTCTAAGAGTAGAGAGGAAAAAAAAAAGGCTTACAAAGCAAATAGAAAAGTTACAGGTAGACCTTAATAATGTGAAAACTAAGGAGAAAGCTATAGACAATAGGTTGAAAGAATTGCAAAATAGGATAAAGAATTCTTCTCCTATAGAGGCACTTGTCCAGTAAGAAAAGATGAATGAACAAGTGAAAAATTTGACTAAAGAATTGGATGAGTACCAAAAAAGAATTCAACATAAAAAAGACTCTATAGCGCAGTTGTTCAAGTCTGTAGAAAGTAGTGCACAGGTCAATAATAAATTGAAAATTGACTTGGACTCTATTATTAAGGAAAATAATAATGTGAAGATTGAATTGGAGAATGAAAATAAAAGAAAGGAGTCTAAGGCAAGAAACATTTATAATTTGTAGAAGGAACTGGGGAATGAGAAGAAAAAAGAGGAGTCTAGTGCAAATACAATCCACAATTTGAACAAGCAATTGGAGAATATGAAAAAAAGAGAGAAGTCAATTGCAAAAACAATCCTTGATTTGAAAAAGGAATTGGAGAATGAAAAGAAAAAAGAGGAGTCAGCTGCAAAGAAAAATCCTAGATTTGAAGAAGGAATTGGAGAATGCAATGAAAGAGGAGTCTACTCAAACACTTCATGATTTGAAGAAGGAATTGGACAATACAAAGAAAAAGGAGGAGTCCACTACAAAGACAATCTATGATTTGAAAAGGGAACTCAAGGATGAGAAGAAAAAAGAGGTAACTACTGCAAATACAATCCAAGATTTGAAGAAGAAATTGGAGGATGAGAGGAAGAGAGCAAGTAATTGGCAAGGGAAACTAGAGGAAATATAGAAAAAGAGTGAAAAAGAGATGTCTGAAATGAAGAAAAAGATGGAGAATATAATTGCACAAAATAGAACGACATCTTCTAAAGACCATCATGCAAAGGATACTATAATAAACATAATTAAGCTTATCAAACCAAAAAATTGGGACAAAATAATGAAGAACAGTGATAGTTTGTTTGAATGGCTTGATTTAAATAGCAATCTCAGACGTCTATTTGAAAATGTAAAAAAAGATGTTCGGACTAAAAGAGGAATCTTCAAAAATTCCTTAAAAAATTATGCTAAACAAATTTTGAGAAAAGTATGGAGATCCAGTAATAGAGATTTGGCAAACTATGGAATAAACAACCGCTTGGATGCCTCTGTAATGTCCTTTGTTGTCTGTCACAATTGTGAACAAGTAATGGAAATAGATGAAGCTCTCAAATTTGCTTCCAAAGAATTGATGAAGATGAATCACAACATACTGAACTTGCTAAATGTTGGATTACCAAATCTAGCTAACTCAGAGGGCATATCTATTGGAAAACAAGATTACATGAAAAAGTTGTAGAACACCATGAATTCTAATTTAGGCAACTTGCCTGAGGAAACCACTCTAGAAGGAATTGCAATTTGCATCAAACCACTATCAACAATGAATGTAGTTATAGATAAATTCCTCAATTCATGTAAAACTATCTCTCTGAAGTATTCATTGCTGATGAGGTTACAACTATTTAGCTACAACCTCAAAGAAATGGAGCTTCCAAATGATGTAGAATGAAGCGCCCTAAAGAACTTCATTGGAGTTGGGTCATTTTCTCAAACTATTATTGTTGTTGTTAGTGACAGTCATAGCTGATAGCACTAAGAAGTAACAACTTAGTAAGTGATAGTACTATAATCATTTTGTTACTTGTTGCTCTTTAATTTCAAATTTTGGATTTAATTTCAACTTTGTTTAATGTTAATTGTTACAGGAATCAAGAGCCAACATATTAGGATAGCTGGACAATTAGGCACTGGCATACTATTACTACACAGAGCTACTTGAAAAAATTTCCCTACTTCTACTTGAAAAAATTGTACAATTGGAAATGTGATTGTACACACATAATGTATAATGTAGTAATAATCTGATTATATATACAATTACAAGCCAACCTATAGCTATTGTTGCTCCCTTGTATCTGCAAAAGGGAATTCAGGGTCATTTTAGTTTGACATTGAGTCATTTGCAAAGGGTTGTAATTGTTTGTAATTGTTAAATGTATTATGTTATAGGCTGATTTATAATTATAAATTACAAAACAATTTTTTTTTATAAATAGAGCTTATTCTGTTAAATGTATTATGTTACAATTTCTTAAAGAAACTAGAATCAATGAAAATCTAAAAGTAAAAATGTTAGAAAACTAGAATAAATGAAAATCTCAAGTTCAACATGTACTATTGTATTAAAACTAGAATCAATGAAAATATCAACATGTTTAAAAAATACAATCAATGAAAATCTCAACATGTGTAGACTCTAAAAGTAATAACTAGTTTCAATGAACATCTCAACATGTAAGTTTGTAACATCAACATGTTCAATTTTTTTAAGCATCTATAAAAGGATAGTGAATGAAGGCTACAAATTAAGTTCTACAAACATAATTAATTAGTAGGTAGAGTCTTAGATCAGAGCTAATAGCCTACTACTTGACTCACGCAAATGTTAGAACTTGAAGTTGAGAAGCTGCTATAGTTTCCACTCCACCTAGACCAGCTCAACATCACTATCATTAGAATCCTCCTCATTTATTGCATATAACATTTCATTGTTCATTGTGTTTTCTTTAGATTTACTGTCAGTATCAGTATGCATGCCAAAGTTAAAATCATCTTCATTGCTTCCAATATCAAGACATGAACCAGTGCCATTGCCACTTGGGTTTAAAATGTTGGCAATTCCTCTTCTTTAACATTGGTTTCTCCAAATGCTAAGAGCCTTGTCATAAGGGAAACTATCTACCTCATACCTAGAACTATAGAGCCTCAAACAATTATCCAAATTTTTGTCTAATTTGTTTCTAACCTTTGACTTCAGGAACCCCAATGTACTAAAAACTCTCTCATCCTCCATTAAGCCCAATATCATTGTCAAATATAAACAATTTTTTTAAAAAATAGAGCTTATTCTGTTAAATGCATTATGTTACAATTTCTTAAAGAAACTAGAATCAACGAAAATCTAAAATTAAAAATGTTTGAAAACTAGAATAAATAAAAATCTCAAGTTTAACATGTACTATTGTATTAAAACTAGAATAAATGAAAATCTCAACATGTTTAAAAAATACAATCAATACAAATCTCAACATGTGTAGACTCTAAAAGTAATAACTAGTTTCAATGAACATCTCAACATGTCAGTTTGTAACATCAACATGTTCAATTTTTTTTAAGCATCTATAAAAGGATAGTGAATGAAGGCTATAAATTAAGTTCTACAAACACAATTAATTAGTAGGTAGAGTCTTAGATCAGAGCTAATAGCCTACTACTTGACTCATGCAGAAGTTAGAACTTGAAGTTGAGAAGCTGCTATAGTTGCACTCCACCTGGACCAGCTCAACATCACTATCATCAGAATCTTCCTCATTTATTGCATATAACATTTCATTGGTCATTGTGTTTTCTTTAGATTTACTTTTAGCGTTAGTATGCATGCCAAAGTTAACATCATCTTCATTGCTTACAATATCAGGACATGAACCACTGCCACTACCACTGTCATTGCCACTTGGGTTTGAAATGTTAGCAATCCCTCTTCTTTAACATTGGTTTTTCCAAATGCTAAGAGCCTTGTCATAAGTGAAACTATCTACCTCATACCTAGAACTATGGAGCCTCAAACAATTATCCAAAATTTTGTTTAATTTGTTTATAACCTTTGACTTCAGGAAGCCCAATGTACTGAAAACTCTCTCATTCTCCACTGAGCCCAATATCATTGTCAAATATAAACAATTTTTTTTTATAAAATAGAGCTTATTCTATTAAATGCATTATGTTACAATTTCTTAAAGAAACTAGAATCAATAAAAATCTAAAATTAAAAATGTCTGAAAACTATAATAAATGAAAATCTCAAGTTCAACATGTACTATTGTATTAAAACTAGAATCAATGAAAATCTCAACATGTTTAAAAAATACAATCAATGAAAATCTCAACATGTGTAGACTCTAAAAGTAATAACTAGTTTCAATGAACATCTCAACATGTCAGTTTGTAACATCAACATGTTCAAGTTTTTTTAAGCATCTACAAAAGGATAGTGAATGAAGGCTATAAATTAATTTCTACAAACATAATTAATTAGTAGGTAGAATCTTAGATCAGAGCTAATAGCCTACTACATGACTCACGTAGAAGTTAGAACTTGAAGTTGAGAAGCTGCTATAGTTGCCAGTCCACCTAGACCAACTCAACATCACTATCATCAGAATCCTCCTCATTTATTGCATATAACATTTCATTGTTCGTTGTGTTTTCTTCAGATTTACTTTTAGCGTCAATATGCATGCCAAAGTTAACATCATCTCCATTGCTTCCAATATTAGGACATGAACCACTGCCACTACCACTGCCACTTGAGTTTGAAATGTTGGCAATCCCTCTTCTTTAACATTGGTTTCTCCAAATGCTAAGAGCCCTATCATAAGGGAAACTATCTATCTCATACTTAGAACTATAAAGCCTCAAACACTTATCCAAATTTTTGTCTAATTTGTTTCTAACCTTTGACTTTAGGAAGCCCAATGTACTAAAAACTCTCTCATCCTCCATTGAGCCCAATATCATTGTCAAACATAAATCAGTAAGCTTGAAATATTTTGGTATTAACTCTCTCAACTGATTGCTCTCACCAAGGTTTTTTCAAAGCTTTGTTACCACTCCCTCTTCATTTGGGTTCTCCATAAGATCATATTATTCCCTCATTATGTTTGCAAAAGAATATGATTGATCTCTCAGTCAAGATTCATCTAAAATTCCATTTATAGTTACTCCATTGATTACTTTAGGTTTGCAAAAATGCTGAATCAAAGTTGTTATCCTTTTTTGAAAATCTGTCGAACAGTTTAGAGACCAATATTGTGGAAAAACAATTGACATTGCTTCAAGCAATTCCTAATACGTAAAAAGTTCTTAGGATTGTTCAAATTTTTGATTTCTATCCACTTTGCAAATTTTGATTCATCTAATGGTAGTAATCGATACAAAGTATATAGGCTATTACATGTCATTTTATGCAGCTTATTATATTTTGCAATCTTCATAGCTCTTTGTTGAACCTTTTTTTATAATATTTTTCATGTCCTATAGCATGGGGAGAATAGTTGCTAAGGTTAAGAGTATCTTAACATTACTTAGACTTGAATATAGTCGAGGGAATCTATCTCACACAGAGTGGATTAGTCCAAGCAATGACAAATATTCAGAGATTACTCGATGTGTTGGTCCATCCAAAGAGATCCATTTGGTATCATTTTCCTTAAGAAGCTTCCTCCCATCAGTAAGGCCTTGACGAAAGTGTTGAAATTCCTGGACTTGTTTTGGACTTTCACAAAAGTATTGGTAAATCTCTTTGATTAGAGATTCTACTTTACTTACACAACCAAAATCATTGACAATTCCAAAAGCCAGATTCATTCGATGGGCCATGCAATGAATGGGAATAACATAGGGTGCAAAATCATTCTTGATCTTTTTGCAAAGACCACCTTTATGACCTTGCATAACCGAAGCTCCATCTACTCCAACACACAATAACTTTTTGGTGATCTCCATGTTATCCAAACCTCCACATTCAATTAGAGTAATCTTTAATAATTCATATATATTTTTAGCTGTCACACTAGAATTCAATTTGGCAACAGATAGTAAAAAGGGTTGATGACAAAGATCATTTACAATATAAACATGCATGCACATCGAGGAAGTATTATCAATTGCTGTAACTTCATCTAGAGACAATGCAATGAAATTTGAGTGTTTTACTTTTTCTTTCATATCTTCTTTTTCAACCTGTGCAAGACATCTAGCCCATTCCCACCCGTTGTTTACTGACTAGTGATTGTTCAGATGGTTTCAAACTTTGAAAAAGTGCAATAAGGCAATAATTGAAGGGTAGTCTGTCATAAGACATCATCTACTCAAAATATAAAAGACCACACTTAATTGAACTACTTTTCCCATATTTTGCACTTCCATTGCTTTTTCAATGAAATCTTCAATGAAACCTTTTACTGCAAAATGCTTCTCTCATAATTGCTAGTGTAACTCATATATTTCGACATTCTTGATATGTAGACAATTGTCCTTTATTTTCCAAATTAGCACAAATTTTTCAACTCCATCTATAGTTTCCTTTTTACAAACTTTACCGACATGCTTTTCTATGGTATCAAGTTTAAGCTGCAACTTCTTCTCCTTCTTTGTTATCTCTGTACAAATCTTACATTTGCATTCTACATGAGGCTCACCATCAATTGGATTGGCCACTGGTTCAATGAAACAATACTTTTCCACCCATTCTAACCAAATATTCCTTTTGGATAGATCTCAACAAGATTAATCTTTCTTTGATTCCAATTTTCTTTTCCCCTTTTGTGCATGAACGTGATTTATAGAATCACTTTTGGTTTTCTCACTCGATTGGTCTGGAACTGACTCCAACTCTATAATATTAGCTTATGACTCCCTACTCAGGGGAAGTGCCTCCAAATTGTGTTCAAGTTCATTCTCAACTGAGATAACAGGTTCACCAACTTGAACTTCTTCAATACGGTTTAAGTCTCCAACTTGTGATGAATCTCCTTTTTCAATAAGCACTAGAGATCTAACTTGTAAATCTTGTAGGTTGCTAACATTTCCACCACGAAAATATGCTGCTATGGTTTTGTATTTTTGTAATGGTGGCCTCTCTTCACTTTTAGGGATCCTACTGGACCCCTTGTTACCCCTCTTGTTTGACATTGCAAGCTGATAAAGGCTGCAAAAAATAAAATCAACTTAGTTGTTGAAAAAAAGACTCAAATAGTGATGACTCAAAGACTATGAACAATGACAGTAGACTACTTACACTACATATAATAACAATAATATGATTCATTCTCCAAAAAAGGTACTACTGCTACAGTACTACAGTGTACCCAATATAATTCACAAACCTATAGGCTATCTTAGCATGTGAGATGTCCAATCACCAGTGGACACTGGATAGTAAAAAAAAAAAACTAGTACCACTGTACCAGTATGGCAGTACCACTATCAACATAAAAAAAAGTCACTTGCCCTTTACAAAAACCAGGGTCGACAAGTCAATGGACAACGCACTCAGCACTCTGAAACTTCGGTAGCAATAAGAAATGCTAGTCTCTAGACCAGAAAAGAGAGAATTGTGTAGAATAATAATATCTTATAGTCCAATCTAGGTTGGCAAATTATGTGGAATTAACAAGTAATAATGTCAAATGTAGCATGAAACACACCTTCCTATGCAAGCCCATAGTAGGAAATAGTTGGCTAAATAGGGCTCGTGGTTGACACACATTGGGAAAATGGTAGGCAATGCCCAACCTAAGGGAAAATTATTTGGTTGTAGTAATGGCAAAAGAATGTGGGCCAATAAGAAACAACATGTAAAGGATGGAAAAATGTTTAAAATAAATGTATCCAAAATGTATATTGCATTGGCGATTGGACCAATATTTTTGACCAGTCATGTGATAACTAATGGGCGACTACCATGGGTGTTGGACCCAAATCTGATAAATATCTGACGACATGGTGAACCTATGTTACATGCACTATTTGCCAAATGACCATTGACCCATGAGATAGGATCACCAAATGGAAAAGATTCACTACTAAAGTAATCTCTATTCGCCATGATTTTATAATTTTTTCCAAAGGGGGGTTTCTTAAAGTTATTCCTATTCCTTGGGTGCCCTATCATTGATTCCACAAAAGGTGATTATGATTCATGACGTAAGTCCATGCTATATGTGTAAGGTTGGAGAAGTGAGAGATTATGAAGTAAGATTGGCATATGAGAAGTTGTGTGAAGGAGTGTTGAAGGATCAAGATAAGAATATCACTAAGAAGGGGTGATACAGGGTGCTCCCCTTAATATCATAAACTCATAACATAAACATAGAAACAATAGAAAATGTGAGAATAAAATATGGACTTCTTATTTACACCACAAATGTGGAATTACAGAATTCATAAATACAATATGCTAACCCACATGTGTGCCTTTAGTACAATAATTTGCAAGACAAGCTACAAACAGTTATCGAGCTGTTCTAAACAATGTTCGAGCCTTTCTTAAATAGGCAGTTTTATGCCACTCGGGAAGGTTCTAGATGTTCAAACTTAATACCTAGGGCTGACAGATCCTAACAAAACATATAGAGTCGACCAAATACATCTTTGACAATTATTTTAGAAATTTTGGGCAGCCCAACTTTGGAAGGCCATAACTCACGAATTGTTGCTCCAATTGGCTATTATAACCACTTTTCAGAAATACCAGCTACTAATCTACAAGCTCAAAATTGTGCTAGTGCCCTTTCATCGAGTTTTTGGGCCTCATCCGGGCATTGTAAGGCCTCCAACGGTGAGTTTGAAGATTTTTGTGTAAAATTTTCCACCAAAAATATTCAATAACTTCTCCGATACTTAAGTTGGAGCAATGAGATTTTCATGGTAGGTTTATATCTCTAAAATGAACCTTCCTATAGAAACTAAGAACATTATGAGCTTATATGAAAAACTTACTAAAAATAGCAACTTCCCATAAACAATAATCACCCTATTTACTAGTCCTTATTAAAATAGAAAAGATTGAAAATAATTTTTTTTTTTTGGGTGATACAAGATTGCCCTTTCACCCAGGATCCTCCTGCATCAGACACTTGGAGTAATTTGAGAAATGACCCCGTCACGTCTTAGGTGTTCAGAGGAAAACCAAGATGGTTAACCTCCTCCCTTGCTAGCCATGATGAATCTTTTACTAGTCTCCCTTTCCATTTGACCAAATATTCCTAATAAGTTTAGTTTCTGGTACTTTTGCCAACACGACTATCCAGTATCTCTTCAATCTCCTTTCTAGCTAAATAGCTACTGGAATGCTCCATTGTGCTTTTGCGACTTCATCTCCATCACCTCCTTCATAATACTCTATCAAATATGAAATATTAAATACTGGCAAAATATTCAATTCAGCAAGCAACTCCACTTCATATGCATTGCCAGAATCATGCCTCTTCACTATCTTGCATGGTCCAAACTTCTTCATCTTTAGCTTATTATATGTACCTACTGGAAAATGATCCTTTCTCAAATGAACCATGACTTCATCTCCAATCTAAATTTTTTTATATCTCCTTTTCACATCTATCTTAGCCTTATATTGTGTATTCATCTTTATGATGTGCTGCCTCACCTCCTTATGTATGTTCTTTAAATGTTCATCAAAATCTTCTACTTTAGCACTACTTATCTCTCCTTTATCCAACTGCCTCAGTTCAGAAGCATTTCTGGGGCTACTCCCATTTACAATCTGGAATGGTGATTTACCAGTACTCCTATTGACATAATTATTATATGCAAATTCTACCTATGGTAAAATCATATCCCATCCTTTTGGTTTATCTCCAACCAAGCATCTCAGCAAATTTCCCAAACTATAATTCATAGCTTCTGTCTATCCATCAGTTTGTGGATGATGTGATGAGCTGAACTTCAAATCTATCTTCAATTTCTTCCACAATGTATGCTAGAAATACCCAACAAATTTGGTATCTTGATCTAAAACTATACTCTTTGGCATGCCATGTAATCTCACTACTTCTCTAAAAAACAACTCTGCTACATTAACAACATCACTAGTCTTCTTGCAAGGAATAAAATGTGCCATCTTTGACAACCTGTCAACCACCACAAAAATAGAATCATGCCTGCACTGTGTCCTTGGTAATTCAAGAACAAAATTCATGCTGATATCCTCCCATGGCTTCTCTGGTGCAGGTAATGACTGATACAACCTTGTATTCTACTTAACTCCTTTCATCATCTGACATAATCTGTGACTTTGTACAAACTTCATCACATCTTGGCTCAACTATGGCCGATAGTAATTTTCAGCAACCAAAGCTATGGTTTTATCTGTGCCAAAAGTTCTAGCCAATCCTCCACTATGCTTCTCCTTGATGAGATTCTCTTTCATTGAACTTCTGGGAATGCACAACTGGCTTCCTTTAAACACCATATTATCCTAGATCATGAAATCCAACCACTTTGTCATGTCAAGTGTAATAGGTTCTATACAAGCCTTCCATGCTTTAGTGAAATCAGGATCATCTAGATACAATATACTGAGTTCCTTGAACCCAACCACCTCTATATGCATTTCTATCATCTTCTACTAAGAGCATTTGCAACTTTGTTGGACTTCCCACTCTTATGTTTCAAAACAAATGTATAACTCTACAAAAACTCAACCCACTTTAAATGCCTCTGGTTCAATTTTCCTTGACTATTCAAATATTGCAAAGCTTTATAATCAATTCACAAAACAAACTCCTTAGGACGAAGATAGTGTATCCACTTCTTCAATGTTTGATCTATAGCATAAAATTCTTGATCATAAACATAATATTTTCTTTTTGCATCATTCAACTTCTCACTAAAATAAGCAATGGGTCACCTTCTTGGCTCAAAAAAACTCCTATTGCAATACCACTAGCATCACAGTCTACTTGAAATGTCTTGTTAAAATCAGGAAGTGCTAAAATAGGTTGCTCAATAACTTTATGTTTCAGTAGATTAAAACTCCTACCTACTCCTATAGTCCACTTAAACTCTTTCCTATTCCCTCTCATTGTTTTAGTCAAGGGTCCACAAATACTACTAAAACTTCTTATGAAATTTTTGTAAAATGTAGCTAGTCCATGAAAAGATCTTACCTCTATCACACTCCTTGGAGTAGGCTATTCAAGGATAGCCTTCACTTTCTCTGGGGCCATTTTTAGACCTTCTCCTGAGACTAAAAATCCAAGGTACACCAACACTTTCTTTACAAAACTGCATTTCTTTAGGTTTATCGGCAACTTTTCTTCTCTCAACTTATCAAACACCTTCAAATATGAATCAAATGCTCCTCCAATGTCTTGCTAAAGATCAATATATCATCTAGGTGAACAATGACAAACTTTCCTTAAAAATCCTTTAGTACCTCATTCATGAGCCTCATGAAAGTTCTCGATGCATTGGTTAGCCCAAAGGCATGACTAACCACTCATATAGTCCTTCCCTTGTCTTGAATGCAGTCTTCCACTCATCACCTTCTCTAATACAAATCTGATGGTACCCACTCTTTAGATCTATCTTTGTGAAATACTAAGCTCCACTCAAATAGTCCATAATATCATCCATCCTTGGCAATTGAAATCTATACTTTACTGTGATCTTGTTGATAGCACAAGAATCTGTGCACGTCCTTCATTCTCCATTCTTCTTTGGTTCTAATATTGCTGGTACAACACATGGACTCAGACTCTCTCAAATCAACCCCTTTTGCAACAACTCATGAACTTGCCTATTCAACTCTTCACTTTTTGCTGGTGTCATTCTATGCATTGCCTTGTTTGGAAAATTGGCTCCTAGAACCAAATCCATGTGGCGACTGATCTTCCTCATTGGGGGAAATCCATTAAGTACATTATGTGATACAATATTAGAAAACTCTCCCAACATATCTGCAACTTCTGTAGGTACCCCTTCTACGTCTTCTTTACTATCTTTAGGAATTATAGAAAAAAATATATGCTCATGCTTCATACCTTTAAGAAACTCTTTTCCATCAACAAAACATATTTTGGCAGCACTACATACCTTTTCTTTATCCTTCAATGACTTCAACTTATGTTTCACTCCATCCTTACAGTGTAGGTATTTGATCACCCATCATGTACATTGTGCCTGTCAAATTTTCATAGCCTACCCAACAACATATTACATATGTCCATAGGTATGATATCACATAGTACCTCATCCTGGTAGCTTCCAATCTTGAACTTTATTGAGCACTACTCATTGACCATGACCTTGTGGTCATCTTGCACCCAAGTAATACAGTATGGACGCGAGTGTTTCTACCTCTTCAGGTTCAACTTGGTGACCATCATTTCTAACACTAGATTGTTAGTACTCCCACCATCAATGGTCACATCACAACACTTATCTTCACATCTGCACCTTGTGCAAAACAAGCTCTTTCTTTGCTTAGGTTCATTCTCACCACTCAATAGGACTCTTTGGTTAACTAGGACCTCTCCTTTTTCAGCGTCTTCAGAATGTGAGGATCTGACATCTTCATCAACATGTGCAACTCTTGCCTGACCTTCCATTCTTAGATCTATCCTTCCTTGGCACTAGGTACATTCAAATTCTCTATGCCCTTCTTCTCTGTAGTGAAAACATTTTCCATGGAAGCCTCCTCTTCTAGATCCTTGTCCTCTTCCTCTTCCCCTCTGATCTCTATTGTTTTGATCATGGAAATGATTGAAATTGTTTCCAGTTTGGTTTTGACTGGTACTTCTAGCCTTATCCTTGTTCTTTTGATCATCATTGCAACCACCATAAGATCATCCACCAGATCTTCCACCACGACCTCTTCCACTGTTCTTATTGTCAATCATCTTGCTTAGTTTCTCCTCAACTCTAAGGGCAAACTGGTATGCCTCCTCAATACTGCTCATTCAAACTAGAGTCATCTCATCTTGAATCCTAGGTCTTAACACATGAAGATAACGAGAAAATTTCTCCTTATCAGCTTTTGCATGGCTAGTTCTAATGAGAACTTGGTAGAACTCTTTGGTATACTCTTGAACAAATTTTCCTACTTGCTTCAACCCTTGCATCTTCTTCGATAGATCAAGCTCATAATCCATGAGAATGAATTGTCACTTCAGTTTATCCTTCATTCAATCCTTTTTGGTGATTATGTCCTCTCCCTTTCTATTTCACTCCAACTAAACCTCTAGCCACTAGATCTTTGCATGTCCCTTCAGTTTTGCCTTTGCAAACTTGACCCTATTAGGATCATCAATATCTTCGTACTCAAAGTACTCCTCTAGTTCATTGATCCAATGGATTAGCTCCTCTGGGTTAAGATTTCCTGAAAAATGTGGAAACTTCAAACTTAGCTCTTTTGCCAATCTTGGAGATGGCCCTAAAAATCTTCTCTTCTTTTGGGTTTAGAATTGCCTCTTCTTTGACATTTTCTTCTACTTCGTCCTCATCCTCACTTTCATCTCTTACAGGAAGATTTATTCCTCTTCGCATTTGTTCTTCTAATGCTTGTATTTGCCTTTGGAGGGCTCAAAAATCCTTAAGTGTAACACCTCTAGCTCTTCTACCACACTCTCTTCATGGAGGCATTTTCATGATTCTACTGAAACTCTAGTGCAAATTGCCTCACAAAAGGAAATTTGTCTGTACGCTTAGCCCAAACCATAGTCCTGGTGTGAACTACCTCATAGTCAACGATCTGTACACACACTCAAGAACTCTAGCTCTAATACAACTTGATACAGGGTGCTCCCCTTAATACCATAAATTCATAACAAAAACATAGAAATAACAGAAAATGTGAGAACAAAATATGGATTTCTTATTTGCACTACAAATATAGAATTGTAGAATTCATAAATACAATATGCTAACCCACATGGGCACCTTCAGTACAATAATTTTCAAGACAAGTTGCGAACTATCACCCAAAGTTGTTCTAGACAATGTTCAAGCCTTTCTTAAATAGGCAATTTTATGCTGCCCAGGAAGGTTCTAGATACTCAAACTTAATACATAGGACCGAAAAACCCTAACAAAACATATAGAGTATCCAAATACATCTTTGACAATTATTTTAGAAATTTCTAGCAGCTCAACTTTGGAAGGCCATAACTCACGAACCGTTGCTCTGATTGGCTATTATAGCCACTTTTAAAAACTACTAGCTTTTGATCTACAGGCTCAATACAATGCTAGTGCCCTTCTATTGAGTTTTTGGGCCTCATTCGAGCACTCTATGGCCTTCACCGGTGAGCCTGAAGATTTTTCTGCAAATTTTTCCACTAAAAATCTACAATAACTTCTCTGATACTTAAGTTGGAGCAATGAGATTTTCATGGTAGGTTTTTATCTCTAAAATGAACCTTCCTGTAGACAATGAGAACATTATGAGCTTATATGAAAAACTTACTAAAAATAGCAACTTCCCATAAATAGTAACCACCCTATCTACTAGTCCTTATTAAAATAGAAAAGACTGAAAATAAAATATTTTTTTGGGTGATGCAAGATTGCCCTTACACCCAAGATGCTCCTACATCAAAGAGTTGACTCATGCCCTAACTTTCCTCAAGAATTTCAAAGTTCAATGGATTAAGATAGTGTTGAGCAGGATTCATGACATACAATTATGGCTAGAAAATGGACCAGCGAAGATCACCAAGGAGATCATTCATAACATAACTGGTTACCCTATGATTGATAGGAAGAAGACAATGAGATTCTAAAGATGAGATGTGATTGAGGAAAATACTCTAGTAGTCTAGATTAAGAGGGGATTGGAAATTTCTAAATCAAAAATCCTAAAATTGAGTTCAGAGTAAGAGCCATTACTCACAAATTTTATCAATCAAGCAGATCTAACAGTGTCCAATGTGTTGTAGTTGATCATGCATGGAAGATTGTGAAGAAAGATCATACCTATGATGTTTCTAAGCTTCAATGGACTTAGTTAGGAGAGAATCTATCAACCATAAGGAAGGCTAAAAATACAATGTGTAAGTTGGATCGTTGATTATTTGTATATTTTTCTCCTTTTAGAATTATTTTCCTACAATTGGAAATGTTGTTTTGGAACAAGGTAGACCTGTAACACAATAGATTAATGATGTTATTTGGTAGTTAGTAGAAATATTTGATAATGTGATGGATGGATACTTTGAAGAATTTAAAGATAATATGAAAAAGAGGACCAAAACTCCCAAATCATTCATTGATAAGTATTATGATGATGTTTTTTCTTTTCTTTTCTAGTAGGCACTAATTACACATATGTTCAAGATGTGATTCCTAGGGTAGCATGGTTAAGACCCTTACCCTATGAATTCAACATAGATGAAGTATCTACAACAATTAATGCACTATTGGTAGAGAAGGTTGATAAGGAAGCTAAACCTTTTGGCAAATATGAGGTTGCAAAGACCAAAATTACAACTGAGTTGAAAATTTCCACAATGAACAAAAAGAGAAAGAATATGATTACGAATTTAGATAAGACACTAGGTGAAGGATTTGAATAAGAAATGCCGTTACAAATCACATAAGGAAAAGGTGAAGATAGGTCCAACAATGAAGATGATGATGATGAAGGAAGTGAAGAGGAGGATGACAATGAAAAGAAGAAGGGTAAAGAGATAGTAGTGGCTGAGCCAAAGGCCAAGAAAGGAAAATAGATAATAATTTTTGAGCTCAAGGTCAAGGAGATCTTGAATGAAAAAACCTACCCCTAATGCTCCAAGTCAAATAAGACCAATAACAAGGGTAGTTACAATTGCAACAAAGCCCGGGCCACAAAAGAAGGGAGTGGCAAAGATTGTTAAACTAGGTGAAGGTTACAATTTAATAAAGAGAAAGCCTACTATAATGAAGACAGAGATGAGAAAATAAGTGAAGAAAATATAAGAAGGTACAAAGTTGAAAATGAAGAAGAGGACAATGATGAGACTAAGTTTTGATGATGTTAGCCATTATGGAGTTGTTGTACATAAGCCTCCTAAAAGCATTGATGAGGTATGTGAAAATATAAGGAATAGTGCTGGATTATCAAGTTTTTAATTTATTAAGTATGAGAAGTTAGATAAAATTGGTAAAGCTAAGATAGAAGAATCCATAATTGATATGATGGCAAACTTCAAGACCACACCATTAGAGATAGGGAACACTGTCCCTAATAAATTGTATAACAAAATTGATGCAAAGTGGCAATATGCCATAATAATAGAAAGAAATCTTAGGGAAGGTATATTAGCTCAAATTGTGCTTGAATTGACACAGAAGAAAAATCAAGGGCATTCTTAGTTTTTAAGAATAAAATTAAAGACATTGTGCAACACAATAAGTTAATATGGAAGAGGATATTTGGATTGAAAACTAAAGAGGTCAAGAAAAATGGAGTTGAGCAAAGGGAACTTAAACAAGTTGAGTTAGATAATAAAGTGGATTACTATGATGAGATTGGGGATTTGGAGGAGCCCATATGAAGAAAGTTTCAAGAAAGTGAACAATAGGAAATTATTACAATTGAAGATGAACCTGTAGAAAATCCTAAGAATGAAGATGCATTGGTCAAGGGAGAACTGAAGTATGGGACCCCTGTTCAAATGCCTAATACAAAGCTATTGCTCAATATAAATCATGTGTTGACTCAAATTAACAAATTTACAAAAGAAGACACATAGGTATATACACAAACTAAAGACACAACACCAGATACTTCTAGGTTTCCTACATTTATAGTTGAATAGAAAGATAGTCACAGTGATGTAAAAGGTAAAGATGCAGATCAATAAGATGAGGTGGCCAATATTGTAGATAATAAGCCACTTGAGAAAGAAATGATATACGAGGCCACAAAGGGTGCTGATAATAAAAAAGAAGACGAATGAGAGAAGAGCTCTAAAGATCAAGAAGACCAATCTACTACAATCAATCAAACAATTAGCTCAGGATCTCAACTGGAAGGAGAAAAAGAGGTTGGTAGACAGAGTTCAACAAGTGAACTTCAAACTGTTGTGAAAGATTAATCAAGCATATCAACACCAATTCAAAGTCAATATATGTCATTAGAGGTGACAAAAGAAGGAGAATAAGAAAAACAAGGCCGAATCTAGCAGTTTAAACCTAGGGTTTGCAATTGAATATATCAAGCTCAAGAATACTAGATTCTAAGAGGGAAGAAGTTGAAGAAGAAGCATAGACACTCACCCCAGGTCATGAAAGGTAAGCCAGTTACCTTATATGAAAACATTGTTATACTTGACTAGGATAAATCAAATGAGTAAAGAACAAATGAGAATATTGAGTGAGTTGTTTGCTAGAAAGGCTAAGCACGCCAAAATAAGGAGAGAGGAAAAAAAAGAAGAAACTTTTATTATGATACCAAGGATATTTTCCTTGATGCTATAATTGTTAATGATTTAGATGAGCAAGACCCCGTTCTTGAATAATTGGTGAAAATTGTTGATAAGATCAATGAGCTTGACCTTGATATTTAACCAAAGTTGATGAAAAGAACTAAAAGAAAATCTGACAATAAGGTCATGGAGAAAGTGTCAACCAAGATACCCATAAAGATGGTTGAACTTTCTAACCAAGCTAATGATGCTGAAAATTCTAATAATAATTCATTATTTGAGAAGGTACGTTATATTCCAACATTACCAAGGAGAGAAGAGATCAAATGGATAACATTGATGCTAATCTAAAAAGGAGTGCAAGTACATTTACCTAAGATGCTAGTCCAAGTTCAATTCATTTTTGAGGGTTAATATTCTTACAAGGAAAGCCATTTGAACTCATGCAAGAAGAGAGAAAAATAAGAGCCAAGTTACTAACTTTTCAAGCTTTATTGACTCTACATTTGGTAGTCATGCAAAAAAATCTAAAGACTGCTAAAGATCTCATTCAAGGCAATCGACAATTATCCATAGCTGAAAATATGACAAATCTTGCAGCTATACTAGAGATTTGTAGACAAATTCTTGATGGACTAAAGACCAATTGGGAAAACACCATGGTAATGATTTTAAGGTCCCACAAACCATTTTTAGAGAAGTTTGGTATACTTCCTAGCCCCTAGTTGCAAACAAGGACAACCATGCCAAAAACAAGGGGGATTGAATGAATAAGGTATGATCAAAGGTATTATCAACCATAGAAGATATGCAAATTTTGTAATTTTGTTGTGTATAAAAGTTCTAGAATCATAAGGAGTCACTCAATTGATATTCAAAGGTGTGTATACTGAAAGGTTTTGAAAAAGATTTTGTAAATTGCAAGTAAATAAGTCCATGTATGAACTGAGTTATCTTTATGGAGTACATCCTAAGGGGGGATACTTATATTTCAGTTTTGATATGTAAAGTTTGATCATGAGAAAGTGTTTTTTTCACTAATATCAAAGGGGGAGATTTTTAATCCTCAAGTAAATCATGATATTGTCAGTTAGTGCAAAATCCTTAGTCATTCATTGCATAGAATTGGTCAGCATTACTGGGATCTAGTCATCCTATACATGTCGAGCAATATAATGGAGGATTTTAATATATTTCAATTAATATTGAGTAGTAGTTATTGCTGTCTAGTGTCGCTGAGTACTCCAATATTAAATGAGTTGTCAAAGAAAAAGTATACAAGATGAGTTCATTTTTATGCTAAGTTTGGTAGAGATTGAGTGAAACAATATGTGTGGAAGCTGAGTGAGAAGATGCATATTAGACATGGTCAAGCATCAACAAGTTCAAGTGTTGAGTAAGCCAATTTTGACATGATTATTTTTAATGGCACAAACATTCAGGTAAACCATTTTTGTCATACTAGAGATATTTTTATATAATTATGGAGTTAGATATGGAGGTGATTAGGTGTTCCAGTAAGAATTATCAATCCCTATGAAAGATGATTAGCAAATCATAAAATTAGAAGGACTAAGAAAAAAAGGGATGAATCTAGATCATTGATCATGATCTAGAAGATTCACCTAATGACCATTTAAGAAGGGCTTATAACCTAGTACACATGTGTGGAGCATAAGTGATTAAATGTTAGGTTGTATGCAACATGTGAACGTGAATTAGGAAGAGTGAACAAGCATTGCAAAAAAGTCGTGAAGTGTAGAGTTAGTGATAAATCAAATCAAAGAAGTGATCAAAAAATAGTACAAAGGAGATCTATTATCAAAATTGTTATGCAAACTAAAAGACTAGGTACTGATACATTCTAACAAGTGTTTAATGGTGTAAATCTCTTAACAAAGTGGTTTTAATAGACCTTTATAAATATCTTCACAAAGTACTAAATTAGTTGTGAGGTAAAATACTTTAATCAAGGTAGACTAAATAAGTCTTATAAAGCTCTTAAGAGGGAAAACCCCTCATAGGGTAGATCATTAGAAGTGATCAAAAGTGTAGCCCTAATAGGCAAACTTTATTGCTACAATAGTGAAGAATTTGTGGGTGTCATTCCCACTGCAATTTTACCTTCACCTTGGAGGGTTTCTATGTAACCAAATATTTGTGTCATGTGTTATGAGTTGTTTATGTCTTCTGAGTGTTATTTATGCAAGTATAAATTAGATCATATAATAGAATGCAATAAATGTGTGATTTGATTTATGGTAATGTTGAGAAAAGGTTTAATGGTGAAGTTATCTGATATGATTCATGTTTGAAGTGTTAAATTTTTAATAGATTCTAATTCACCCCCTCTCTTAGTATCTTACTTTCCCATTATTGTTTCTAGAGATAAAGGTTTATCGGAAATTAGACCTAAGAGAAGCAAGTTTACATGGACTAATCGTAGAGTGGGTTTCTATTGTATTGTTGAAAGACTAGATCATTTTTTTGCTGGAGGTGATTGAAGGAGACTTACAGTTATATTTGAATAAAAAATACCCCCCATATTTGTTCAAACCATTTCCTTGTGTTAGTAATTTTGATCAGAGATACAATTCCACCAAGAAATCCCTTCAAGTTTGAACAAATGTGGTTTTGTGAGGAAGGTTTTTATGACATGGTCAAAGATTAGTGGATTTAGACTTCGTATGTAAAAGGTAAAAAAAGATTCAAGCTCCTTTATAAGTTAAAATATATCAAGAAAAATATGAAAATCTGGAATAGGGAACATTTTAAGAATAAATTTGTAGAGAAGGAGACTCTGGAAAGTTAGCTAGAGGCCCTGAATAGAAGAATCATTCAAAAAGGAATGCCTAATGTAGAAGGACCTTAAGAGTAAGTACGGTGAGATTTTAGAAAACAAGGAGATACTTTGGAATAAAAGGTCTCAAGAGACATGGTTACTTGCTGTTGATAGGAATACAATTTATTTCCATTATTTGATTAAAATGCGTAGGTCTATTAATTGGATTTTTAAGATCTAGTCTCCACAAGGGGTAGAAGTAAAAAATTTAGAGGAGATTAACATACATATAGTTATTTTTTTCCCTAATTATAGTATGGGGGTGTAAGTGGAGAGAGGGCAACTCATAATAAAATTTTGGAGGTTCTCAACCCAATCATGTCAGAAGAGGATAACATGTATCTTATGGAACTCATCAATTTGAAGGAGCTAAAAGCTATATTTTTTGGATTGGTAGGGGATAAATATCTAAGCCCTAACAATTTTTACACATTCTTTTATCATAAATTTTGGGAGGTCATCAGAATGGAGTTTTTGTGGGTAGTTAAGGAGTCAAGATCATGTGGCTTCATTTTAAGAGACTTCAATAATACCTTGGTGGCCTTCATCCCTAAGAAAGAAAAAGAAGAAACCTTGGAGGATCTCAGATCAATCTCTCCTTGTAATACAATTTAAAATATTATTTCCAAGGTGGTAACAAATAGGTTGAAACATGATTTAAATAGACTTATTTCCCTTAAGCAAAGAAGATTCACTCTAGGGAGAAACATTGCAAATGGAATAATCATGGTAAATGAGGTGATTCATTTTATTTAAACTATAAGAAAATCTCAATCTTTCTCAAATTAGACCTTAGGAAGGCCTACAATTAGGTGGATAGAATTTTTTTATATCAATTTCTATAAAAAAATGGATTCAATAGAAGATGGATTGATTGGGTTAAAAACAAGACTAGGGAATATATGGCTTCAATGTTAGTCAATGTTAGCCTTCAGGGATTCTTTTTACCATGAGAGGATTGCGTCAGGGTGATCCAATATCTCATTTCCTTTCCATTTTTCTTGTTGAGGTTCTATGACATTTTGTTTCTAAACAAATGAGAGAAGGTTTGTGGAAAGGAATTAGAATCATAGAGGGAATAGATCCCTCCACCCACTCAAAAATTTCAAATGATGCCTTTTTGGTTGGTGAAACATTGATGAGGGAAGAAAGAGTAATGAAATATGTCTTAGATGCGTATAAAGATTTGTCTACCTAAGACATTAACTGGTCAAACTTAGAAATATACTTCAATGTAGAGGTGAATATTCAAAAGGAACATAGAAGGAGTCTTTGGAGTTTGAACTAATTTCTCCTAAGAAAGCTTCTAGGAGTTCCTCTTTATGCAAGTGTAGGGAGAGATAATCTTGAAATCATCTAGTTGGTAGTTATTCGAGGAAAATAGAAGGATGGAAACCATGTCCGCTAACACTGGCAAATTACTTTGTCAAAATTAATTATCTTTATAGTTTTTATCTACTCAACGTCATGCAACCAAATTCCATTAAAGGTAATTAAATAAGTTGAGCGATGAATGTAGAAAAATCTTTGGAATAGAAACAATGAACAAGATAAAGTCCCATTTTTGGCTTAGGACAAAGTTTGTAAGCCAAAGGAAAATAGGGAAGTGGGTATGAGAAACCGGAGGTTAATGAATGAAGCCCTAGGGGAAAAATTGGCATGGGAGATATACAAGAGCCCTCAATAAAGATGGGTCCAAATTCTCAATAAGAAATATCCTGGGGGTAGAAGCAAGGAGACCATTTTGATAATTGATGATCCTCCTCAAGGATTGATGCTTTGGAATTTTATTGTAAGCTATAGACTAGTGATAATAGAGCATGTATCATGGTAGATTGATGTAATGTCCTTGCTATTTAGTGCTAGATTGGGACAATAATACCTGCAACATAAATATCATAATTCAAAAAAAAAAGGTCTAACTACACTATTCTACCCTCTATATTAATCCCAACCTTAAGGACACCTCTAGATTGGGCTTCCTAACCCTTAGTTATTCAATCATCTTCCCTAGAGTGCATCCCTTACGATTCACATATGAATGTGTTGACATCATAATAATATTTTGGCCAATATCAAATTCTCATCTTGTCATTCATATAGGGTTTACTAAGCTCTTGAACTAGCATGATAGTCATTCATACGAGAATCTAATCTTCTAGAATGACACTATGAGATTTCATTTATCACTCATCTAGCCATCCATATGGGGTTGTACTAATCTATTTCACTGGACCTACTAACCATCCACACTAGCACTATGAGGTTCTAACTATCACTCATTTATCCATTCAAACAAGATTGTACTAATCTCTTGCACCAACACGATAGCCATTCATACAAGGATCAGACTATCCTCCCACACTGGCACTATAATATTTTCTCTATATATAGACAACTTCAAACCCTACATTGGCATGTAGCCATTGATATAGAGATGAGTGTAATCCCTATACTAGCACACTAAGAATTTTAGCTTATTACTTTATAATATAAAATCAAATAATCATTAAATGTCATTATGAAAATTTCCATTATTTAATTTGTCTATTTCTATATTATTTTTCATTTATTTAATTATAATCTTAGATGCCTAAAACTAAAATATAAATTTTTAATTAATAATGGTACCTTATATTCATTGATAATGATACCTTACATTCATTAGAATGGTACCTTACATTCATAAAATGTTTCCCATATTTTTTTTGATTGGTATTAAATGTTTTCTGTATTATTATGTACTTAACATTGTAATAACCCTTGAATCATTTTAAATCTCTTTAATGATGATTATTTCCTAATTCGTTCTATTATATTAGTTATTTATGTATTTAATGCTTATAAAATAAAATAAACCTTTCTAATTAAGCATACCCATTTATATTTATTCCTACTACTTTGGCTTATGAACATAGCTCTTACGTGAGAATATTGTTCAAAATAAGGGGCATGTATAATCTATACAAGTAAAGGGGTACTACCATACTTTCCTTGAAATCACCATTATGAACTACACTTTCCAATGAATTCCTGTAGGGCCCATTTGGATCATGAATTTGGACAAGAACTAGAATTCTTAATTCTCAAAAATTCCTAATCCACTATTTGGGTCTACAAAATGGGAATGGAAATTTGAAAAAAAGAGAGATTTTGGTAGCCTCATTTATCACCCAAAACTAGGATTTTGTATTCCATCTAAATAGGTGGAATCAGTCAAATATCCATTCTAATTCCAATTTTCCAAAAACAAGAATTCCAAATTAATTGAAAAAATAAATTTGGCATCCGCTCGCATTTTACCCTCACTTTAGCTATGAAAACATGGGATTTTGAAACTTATTTCCACCTCTACTCATATTTTTGATATGGATTGCTCAAACCCAATTGTATATTTTGATCATGTTTGTTTCACTAGCTGATCATCCAAAGTTTAGAGCTTTACGATGTCATCTATGTTGCATTATGTGCGATGACATCTTTTTGGGTTACCCAGACAAATAAATCAAATCCCTTTGGCTGTGCTTCCATCAATTTTTCATTTAATTTTAAATGGGTGTTTGAGCATGGCCTTGACAATGAGCACAACTCTTTGTAGTATCCACCTTTTGAGAATGATGCGCAAATGATCTCAAACTTGATCCATATTGTTGACTTGGACCCCTTGCATAGCCTGCTACTGAATCCTTTATCAGGACACACATTCTATCAAGCATTTGGTAGGACCTTCAATATTATATATTATTCAAAGGCATGTGCACATGGGATTTCTATCAAACAATTGGGATATAATATTCCAATAGACCACAAATATTGTTTGAATCTGCACACACATCAAGTATACCAATGTGTATATGCTCCTTCAAACCTTCAATTTGATGTCCTCTTCAATTGTGCATAAAGGCAACTAGAATTGGCATGGGAGTTAATAGGCTCGTGATCATTGTGGTTTCTATCAAATTTCATAGCTTTTCTAATGTAATTAGTATTCCTAGTCTCTTCTTCTACGTGGGCTTTTCTTTTTTGACAGTTTTGTTTGTGCATTTTTTTTATGCTGGAGATGAAAGGAAAATCCTTGGAGGAGATTGTGGAGTAATTTAATAAAAAATCCAAGGGAAAGGGTGATAGCCCAAGCCAATTGGATCTTAGGAATGGAAAAATCAGTACATTAGGAATAGAGGGTGGAAACTCCACACTATAAAAAAATAAAAATAAAAATTCTTATTTTGTTTGGTATTCTAATTCTAGAAATGTGCAATCAAACAGAGGAAATGTCTTTTGGCATTATTAATTCTTGATGAACCAAATAGTCTCAAATTAAATTCCTCAAACCATACTTTGGATTTTGAGTTCCAAAATCCTAAATCCAAGATTTTTAATGCCAATTCTCAAATCATATTCCAACAACTAAACTGACCCTTAGGGCTCATTTGTTTGTAGGAATTCAACTAGAATAGGAATTTGTTTTCAATTCTTTATTTGGTGCATTGAATTGAAATTGGGACTTGGAATTTATTTTTAATTCTTAGTTTGGTGT
>CM053790.1:585321978-585426978 GCA_028749045.1 Cupressus sempervirens
TAAATGTGCTTATTGCAAAAAGAAAGGACATGATGAGCATAAATGTTTCTATAAGAAGATTGATAAACTCACTCACATTCTTCAAGAGAACAATATTCAGTTGCCCTCATTAGTGTCTTCTCCTTCTTCTCAATATTAGGTAGTTGCTACATCTACATCATCATCCAAAGACAAAGGACAAGCACTCGTTGCTTTCACACATCTTGAGCAAGGTAAATGACTTCTTGATTCAGGTGCATCACATCATATGACATCTTCTATGGATATGTTTTTGTCTATTGAGTCATGTATTTCTCCACCTATATTGATGGGTAGTAATACGTACACGAAGGTTTGTGGGAAAGGTTTTATTCCTATGGGAGAGGGTACATTTAATGATGTTCTTTATGTACCATCCTTGAACATTGATCTCCTTTCCATTTACCAAATTACTCAGGGAGCACAAGGTAAATTTTTGAGTTCACTCCTGATTATGTTATTATTAGGGACATGGAGACTAGAGATTTCATAGCTATGGGAGTTGGTGATCATACATCACACTTGTATTCTTTTGCACATTTTGTCGATAGTGATGATGATATTCATGATGTACCTAACCCTTTATCAAGGGTGAATAATTCATGTGAGGAGAACATTGGACATTTGAATCATTTTGTTCTCAAGATAAGTGTTGAACTTCCTACTCCTCCACTTCCTACTTCTTTAGACATGAACTCTACTATTCAGCAAGATGATCTTTATGCTTCAGATCTTGCAGTGTGGGATGAATTCTTGGATGCTCTTTCAGACGAGTCTCATAATGTAGATTTGGTTAATACATCTAAGGGGGTTTCTATTTGAGATACTTCTTCACCTTATTTGGAGATTTGATTTCCCAACTCTTTATGTTCTTTTTTTTTTTTCACATCTCATAGGTCAGCTTGATGGTGTGACAAAATATTTGAGCTTGGAGACATCTATTCAGTCTTTAGAGAGGCATACATGGAGACCTTCTTCATCCTTCCTCACTTTTTACATGGAGTTACTTCTTCATCATTTGATTTATTTTTCTCTTCCTAATGAGAGACATGTTTCTTGTAGGTGTTGGATTATCTCTTGTTTGCAAGTACTTTTCATCTATATTGGAGCTCCTTCATTATGGAGGGGATATCATATCTCCTTATTTCCTTCCTATGGGGGGTTATTCTTTGCATATACATGATGTATGGAATATTGGGGGGGTCTTGATTACTCCATTCATCTATGCATCTTGTTTTCTCTCTTTCTCTGCTTTATGAGAGATTACATTTCATGTATTGCATTGCATATTGTATATGGGTACCTAAAATGGCCTAGTAGTCGGGACCCATCTTGCATTGTGAGTTTAAGTGGATTCCCATTAAGTTTCACTTAAGGGGGTGTGTTGGTGTAATTAAATATTCACTAATTACACTTACTTAAGCTTACTTAGGATAATGCATTGCATAGTAGTTTGTGGTTGAGACACTTAGGAGTTTGCACTTCAATTAAACACATGGTGTAGGAGAATTCCACTCTAGGTGGTCATAGTTGTTATCTCATTCCACCTTTAGTGCACTTATCACATTATTATCCTCATCATTGCACATACTTCATTGCATAATGGAGGATGATCCACCTTTTGTGGACATGTGATTCCACATTGTGTGGGTGATAGCTTATCTTCTCCTTATCATTGTCTCTTATCACCTCTCCTATATAAAGAGACCTATTATGTACATTTTGAATCAATCAATTGAATGTCAATCAAGTCCATTATCAATAATAACATTCTTTCATCTTCATGCAATTGTCTTGCCAATCTCTTGTGGAAGTTTTCTTGGTCTTTCATTTGATCTTAGGGGTGTTGTAGAGTCACCTAAAACTCTAGCACATCTAATATGATCAAAATTGTAACCCTAATAGGTTAACTTTATTTTTGCAATAGTGAAGATTTGTTGGTTTCATCCCCACCCTAGTTTTACTATCATATTGAAGTGTTTTTAGGTAACCAAAATCATTGTGTTATGTGTTGATGATTTTCATGGATGTTATGCTTAGATAGATTTCATTTTAACATTACATGATTATGTTTATAAGATCTTAGATATGAGATGGATAGGTGTGAATTGTTTTATCAGTAAAAGTATTATAGATCCTTATTCACCACCCACCCCCTCTGCTTTTTCTCCATTTAGATTTCCAACAATTGGTATCAGAGCACAATTCTCTTGAAAAAGTCTAATAGCTTGAGAGGACCAAATCTTGAAAATGGAGGAATACAAGATGGAAAAAATTATTGAGAACTAGATGATTAAAATCTAGATCACATTGCAACAACTTGAAGGAGCAAAAGAAGAGTTGAGGAGATCCTTAAAGAAAAGGAAACAAATTGCCATTCAAAAAAATGATCTACAATACAAGAAAGTTAATACACAAGGATCACTTAATAGTGGAAATACTAATGACAATGATGTAACAATAGCAGTTCTACTAGAGAAAGATAACATTCTGAATAAAGAAGTCAAAGAACTTAAGAGAGAATAAGAAATTCAATCTATAAGATTATGTGAAGTGACTAAACAAAATAATAAAGTAGAAGAAGACAAAATCATGACCGAGGAAGAAAAAAGATAAATGACTACTAGACTTGAAGAAATATCATTTGAGGTTCAAAAGCTCACAAACAATTAGTTGGATGTGATGAATCAGTTGTTACTTGCAAATTAGGAGTTGAACAAAAAGGACATGGAGATCACAAATATGAGATTACAAAGTGACCAACTAAGAAATGAGCTAAGATCTAAGAAGGAAATACTAGAGAGGATGAATAAACCAAGTGAAGCTATTAGATATTTGGAATAATTGATGAGATCACCAAGGCCATGTAGTGATACTTATGGTCTAGGACATGACAAACACTCTTCATCTATTAAGGTAGGAGAATCATCAAAGAATGAAGAACAAAGAAATGAAAAATCCAAAGGAAAAGTGGTAAACTTGAACACACTACCAACATATTGTTGGAATACTATAAATTAACTAAGAGGGGGGGAGGTGGGGAGGGGGGTGGGGGAGAGTGAATCGATTATCCAAGGTCCAAATGTACAAATAAAATGTTTGAATACTTAACAAATTCATATCCATAAAACCATATCATGCATGCATTCATTAGAACATCCAATATCTTAACTTAGTAGGTCACTATCTTAGGTCAAAATAACTTTTCAAAAATGTAAGCATGAAATACCAAAAACTCATTCACACAATTTGACACAAGGATTTTATGTGGAAACTGAATTTGGGAAAACCACAAGTAACATGCTACCAATTTTCACTCTTCTAAAGTGATGTTGTGTTAAAGGCCAACCCTGTTAAAGGTTACAATACACATTGTTAAATGTGACTTGGTTATAGGATTTCAATCACCCTATTAGGAGTTAGCCTTGTTAGAGGACTTTAAAGCATTCCATTAGAATGTCACCTAGTTAAAACTGATTGTTGAGTCAACCTTAATCTAAAGGATTTATCCAGACTGATATAGTTGTTAGAAAGTAACAACAAGACATGATCTAATAATAAATACAACTCACTTATAGATTATAGATCTCTTGTTTAGTTCTTCATTCTTCTTGGTATTCATACTCTTCATATCTGATAGCTTGTTCACCCTTCAAACATTCATCCCCTTAAGCCTTCTTTCTTTGCATGCCAATTGCAGACTCTTCTATTCGACCACCATATGAAGCAACGCCCTAGACTTCTTGTCTTCTTTAGGTTCTTGCACATGAAAATTGTAGCTTCTAACCTTCTATCTCTATAAATAAAGAATTTATATCTTTTGTCATTTAACCACAATTGTCCATTTAGGGCTAGGCAAGATTCAATAAATCTACGTACTTTTCCATTTTAGTCCCTTCTAGAAACTTCTTCTATAATCCTCTTTGAATTCAACTCAAAATGGTTTATCTCAAATTTTGTGCCACTAGCTCATCATAGAAATCTTCCACATGATTCACATAATTCAAGAAATCAAATTAGTCAGCTGAAATTCGTCAAATTTTTTATTAACACTTTTTGTTGTCACTTAGCATCCACATTGTTCACTCGACAATAACAGTCATATGATGCTTAGCCAACGTTGGGGTACTTGGCATCAACTAAGTTTTCCTTGCTTAGTCACCACTATTATTTTCCTAATGCTTGACACTTACTATATTTTTTTGATGCTTGACACATACTGAATTCTGCTTGGCCTAAATTGAGTTTGTTTGGCTTACACTATTTTCTCAGCCAAGCTTGACAGACACTTTTTATGAAAACAATTCTTCTTGGCTTAGCTAAAGTAACCATTTACTTTAGTCTTAAGTAGATAAAAAATAGATAATATCATCAATGTCTTACTCAGTCTTAGTGCTCCTTTTATACACCAAATAAGTCAACCTTTCTCTAGGTACTCTTGTTATCTTATCTTTTCAAATTCTCTTCATTAATCAAACAAATGATAACATTCAAACCAAATAGTATTTTTCTCACTAGAAAGTAGTAGGTTTCACATCATTGATAAAATAATGATTGTTCCATGATAGGTTCCACACTTCAAAAAATCTATTTTCAACAATCTCCCTCTTTGGCATTGATGGCAAACCAATACCAACAACAATACCAAAAAGAAAATTAATACCTTGTATTGAAATATCTCCCTCTATCAATATATGTGCCTCTATATTTTTCCTTCTCTGATCTTATCTCTATAATATCTCCCTTAACCTTATATCTCATTCTTTGAACTCTCTCTATTATCTCCCTCTTTCTAATGTCTCCCTCTTTGAAAACAATGCCAAATATTTGTCATCTATTCATGCATATATAATCAATTAAGTTCTACCTCTATCACCTTGCATGTGACTATAAATATTCTTATTTAGCTCCTTCATTACTTTAGGCAAATCCTAAAATAAGATCCACTGCACCAAATTGTAAAATATGACTTTTAATTCAATTGGTGCAGGGCACTACTCTTGCTTCTTAAGTAGCTTTGGATAGGGGTATTACCCCTAGTTTACCTCTAAGATATTCATGTGCATCCTAAGGTAAAGCCTTTGTGAATATATCAGCTATTTGTTCTTTTGTATTCACATATTCCATTCTCACTTCTTTGTCTTGAACCAACTCTTTCAAGTAACGATACTTGATTGCAATGTGCTTTGTCTTTGTGTGCATCACATGATTTTTTGATATGTTTATAGCTTTTTTATTGTCACAATAAAGTGCCATAGGTTTAGTAATTTCTTCCTTCATTCCTTTGAGTAGTTGTTTGATCCATACCACATTTGTGCAATTCACTGCAACAGCCACATATTCAGCTTTAGCAATGGATTATGATATACAATTTTGTTTCTTATTGGTCCAAGTGACCAATTTATTTCTTAAGACAAATTTTCCACCACTTGTACTTTTTCTACCATCAATGTTTCTAGCTTAATCAATATCTGTATAGGCTCCTAATTCAAACTTATCATTATTCTTGTAGTATAGACCATAGTCTTATGTTCCTTTCAAGTATGTCATGATCATTTTAACAACCATCAAATGATTCTCCTTATGATTTGAAAAAGACCTTGCAACAATCCCAATAGCTAATGCAATTTCAGGTCTACTATGAACTACATATTGCAATTTTCCAATCATAAAACTATATAATGTTTGATTTACTTCAGCAGAATCATCAATTTTTTATAGCTTGTGTCAAGTCACCATAGGAGTACTAACATAATTTGAATCCTCTATACCAAAAGTTTTTAAATATTTATTTTACTTACTTAGACTAAGTGATGTAAATACCATATTTCATTTGATATACTTGCAAACTAGCAAAGAGCTTTATCTCTCCAAACATAGACATCTCAAACTCTTTCTTTATTTCATTTGCAAATGTCTTACACAATGCATTTGGTCCTCCAAATATGATATCATCAACAAAGATTTCAACTAGTAAAATCCCTTTACCTCCTTATATCTTCAAGTATCGATTATTTTTATCATCAGTCTTTTTCAAAACCAATCTTTACAAGATAGTTGTGAATCCTCTCATACCATGCTCTTAGAGCTTTCTTTAAACCATAAAAAACTTTGTGCAATCTACATACCATGTTCTTGTTGTTTGGATCAACAAATCCTTCTAGTTTTTCTATGTAAACTTCCTCTTCTAATATAGCATTTAGAAATGTTGGCTTCACATCCATTTGATAAACTTTTAAACCTTTGTATGTAGAGTAAGAAAGTAGAGTTCTTACTTCTTCCAATCTTGCAACTAGGGCAAATGACTCTCCATAGTACATTGCCTCTTCTTGTGCATATCCCTTGCAAACTAATCACGCCTTATTCATTGTGACTTGACCATTCTCATTCAGTTTGTTTCTATACATTCACTTGGT
The DNA here is from genome assembly GCA_028749045.1 of Cupressus sempervirens. NCBI lineage: Eukaryota > Viridiplantae > Streptophyta > Pinopsida > Cupressales > Cupressaceae > Cupressus > Cupressus sempervirens. The sequence goes on from CM053790.1 coordinate 585,328,413, forward strand.
TCCAATCACACTCTTCTTCTCTGGTCTAGGTAATAGAGTCCATGTTTTTTTCTTCTCAATCTAATCAACCTCTTCTTTCAAGGGTTTACTTTAGTCTTCATTTTCTAATGCATCCTTCACTAACTTAGGCTCATGCATGCTTAACAAACATGTATCACTTCTCAACCTATTTGTTGTCATTGGTCTACCTTGTTTATCTCCAATGATTTGTCCAGTAGGGTGATGTCTTTTGACATACTTTGACAATCTTGGTTCTACTCTTCTTTCTTTAATGAGTTTGTCAACTTCATAGTCAATGTGTACTTCTCAATCAAGTAAGTCAAAATTCCTTTCATATACACTGATCTCAGTATAATAATGTACCTTAGTTTCTATCTACAACTCAACTCTTGAATGCAACTTGGTTCCTAAATGCAACTTGGTTCTTGAATGCAACTCGATTCCTAAATGCAACTTGACATTCATTGTATGTGACTTGTCAGTCATTAATACTTGTTTATTTACACCTTGGTTCACAAATCCATCAATTTTTATGTCTTCATAGTAGAATATGAAGGTTTTTTACTCCTTAGGTTCCTTCTTAGGTTTAGTTTCATGTACCTCTATATATTCATCAAATTTCACATTTGCACTTTCCACAACTTTGTTATTAAACACTTATAAGCTTTACTTCTTACGGAATAGCCTAGGAATATACCTTCTTCACTTTTAGCATCAAGTTTACTATTCCTGTTGTCCTTATGAATTTAACACTTGCTTCCAAATACCTTAAAATATTTTACATTGGGTGAGTATCCATACCATAGTTTCAAATGTGTGTAATTTGTACTTTTCTTTACTTGCACTTGGTTCAAGGTATATAAAGTTGTGCTTACAACTTGTCTTTAGTATTTCAAAGAAATGTTCTTCTCTGTCATTAGTGTTCTAGCTTTGTGGAGGGGTCCTAGGTGTAGAAGTTTGTCTTTTAATTTCTCTATCATTATAGAATATCTCAAAATCATTTAATGAAAATTATCCACCTTTGTCAGATCTCAAACATTCCAAGCTTTTAACAATCTCCTTTTCAACTCTTGTCAAGTACCACTTAAACATTTGAAAAGCATCAAATTTTTGTTTCAAGAACATAACTGTCATCATCCTAGAATAATCATAAAAAAACATGATAATGTGCTTGTTACCTTTGTAGCTTTGCACATCAATTGGTCCACATAAATTAGTATGAACTAATTATAGAATTTCTTTTGAGGAGTGATTCTTACTTTTAAAACTAGATTTTTTCATCTTGCCCAACTGACATTGTTTGCAAATCACATTATCAAGTTTCTTTAGTTTTGGAAAACCTCTTACTCTTTTAATGTTATTGATACTAACTAAGTTATCCAAGTTAACATGACATAACCTTTTGTGCCATAGCCACACATTATCAAATTCTACAATAAGACAAGTAACATTGTTCATGTCAAGATAAAATAGATTACCTCTAGTTTGATCCCTATTTCCAATTAGTTTTCCATCAATGTCATATATCTTAGCCTTCTTGTTATCAAATTCAACTTTGCAACCTAAAATATTCAATTGTGACACACTCAACATGCTATAGCTAAGCCTTTCTATATAGTAAACATTGTCACACATGATCTTTTCTTTCATTTTTTTTGATCCTTTACCTTTTATCAGATAGGGTACATCATTACCAAATCTAACATTATTTCCATTGTAATACTCAAGGGTAATGAACTTAATTTTGTCTCCAGTCATGTGATGTGTGAACATCCATTATCAATGATCCATCTATTTATTTTGTTCACATAAGATACTAATGTAGTTGCCTCATCTTCATTAGAATCATCTTTCATAGAAACATACACAACTTCATCATTATGGTCATCAGATCCATCTTTTGATTCTTCTTCAACAATGTAACAAGACTTATTTCATTTGTCTTTATAGTCTTTGTTTTTTTCAGCTCTTTTACCTCTGTAATTATCTCCACTTCTATTGTTTTTCTTCTTTGGACACCTTGCAACAATATGACCAACCTCATTACAATTGAAACACATGATAGTTAACTAACCTTTGTATTTCCCTTTGCCTCTATGAAATCTTCTAACCAACAATACTTCAAGCTCTTCTACATCTTCATTTCTATCACCGTCACTAGAAACATGCTTGACCATTTTCTTCTTAAATTTAGGTTCTTTCAATGTCATATTAGCTTTCAAAGAAGATTCAACATTTTCATTATTGAAATTATCAAAATTAGAAAGTTCATAAGCAATGAATCTACCAATTAGTCCTTCAAGGGTTAGATTACTACTAGGAACACACCCTGATTTTTTTTATGGTAGCGACTCTAATAACATAGATATGCAGTAGGGTTCTCAATACTTTGCTAATCATATTCTCATATTCAATAATACCATTTTCTCCTCTACTAGAATTCACATCTTTGATTCTTGTATAGTACTAGACTATAGTCTCACCTTCTTGCATTCTCATGTCATCGAAATGTCCTCTTAGACTTTTAGCTTTGGCTCTTAGAACATTCTTGTCTCCTCCATAGATCATCTCTATAACATCCCACATCTTCTTAGCAAAATTACATCCTGTAATGTCATCTAACTCTTAGTAGCTTAGGGTAGATGCAAGCTCTAATATTTCTTGATTGTGTTATTTTTTTTTAGATCATCAATAGTAGGGTCTTTAGTAGGATCAACATGCTCAGTGTTAATGATAGATTTTGAATAATCTCCAAGTCCTCCTAGGTGTAGCTTCATCAAAATTTTCCATGCAATAAATTTTTCCTTGTTCAGTTTGGGCACCTCCTTTCTATACATCTTGATCTTTAGCTTTTAATATCTTTAAACTATATCCTTACAAGCACCAATTGCTCTTATGCCAATTGTTGGAATACTTTAGAATAATTAAGATGGGGGTGAATCAGTTATCCAAGGTCCATATGTATAAATAAAACTTTTTAGTACTTAACAAATTCATATCCATAAAACCATATCATGCATGCATCCATTAGAACATCCAATACCTTAAATTAGTAGGTCACTATCCTAAGTCAAAATAACTCTATAGAAATGTAAGCATGAAATACCATAAAATCATTCACACAATTTGACACAAAGATTTTATGTGGAAACCCAATTTGGGAAAAACCACCATTAACATGCTACCAATTTTCACTCTTTTGAAGTGATGCCTTATTAAAGGTCAACCCTGTTAAAGGTTACAATACACACTATTAAATATGACTTGGTTAAAAGATTTCAATCACCCTATTAGGAGTGAGCCTTATTAGAGGAATTTAAAAAATTCCATTAAAATGTCACCCAGTTAAAGGATTTACAAATGATTGTTAGGTCAAATTTAATCCAAAGAATTTATCTAGATTGATACAATTGTGAGAAAGTAACAGTAGGAATTAATCTGATAATAAACACAACTCACATGAAAATTATAGATCTCTGGTTCAGTCCTCCATTTTTCACAGCATTCATACTCTTCATCTTTGACATCGTGTTCACCCTTCAAGCATTCATCCCCTTAAGTCTTCTTGCTTTACATGCCAATTGCAGACTCTTCTATTCAACCATCGTATGAAGCAACACCCTAGACTTATTGTCTTCCTTAGGTTCTCACACATGACAACTATTTATTTTGGCCTTCTATATCTATAAATAGAGAATTTAGATCTTTTATCATTTAACCACAATCATCCATTTTAGGGTTAGGTAAGATTCAATGAATCTACCGACTTTTCCATTTTAGTCCCTTCTAGAAACTTCTTCTACAATCCTCTTTGAATTTGCCTCAAAATGGTTTCTCAAATTTTGTGCCACCAACTCATCATAAAAATCTTCCACATGCTTCACACAATTCAAGAAATCAAATTAGTTGGCTCAAATTTGTCAAATTTTTGATTTACACTTTTTGTTGTCACCCGAGATCCACATAGTTCACTTGTCAATAACAGTCTTTTGATGCTCGACCAACACTGGGTTACTTGGTATCAACTAGTTTTTCCTTGCTCAGTCATCACTATTATTTTCTTGATGCTCAACATTTACTATATATTTTTGATGTTCGATACATGCTAAATTATGCTCGGCTTGAACTAAATTTGTTTAGGTTACACTATTTTCTCAGCTAGGCTTGGCAAACACTTTTTATGAAAACACTTCTTATTGGCTTAGATAAAGCAACTATTTAATTTAACCTTAAGTAGATCAACAATAAATAATATCATTAATGTCTTACTTGGTCTTAGTGCTCCTTTTATACACCAAATAACTCAAACTTTCTCTAGGTACTCTTGTTATCTTATCTTTTCAAATCCCTTTCATCAATCAAACAAATGCTAGCATTTAGACCAAAAAGTAGTTGTCTCACCAGAATGTAGTAGGTTTGACATCATTGAAAAAATAATGATTGTTCCTGATAGGTTCCACACTTCAAACAATTTATTTTCAACACATATTTAGGAGAAAAAATGGTATGCAAAACCCTAAACTTGAGTTTATAGGTAACTTTTCTAATTGCAAGAAGCCAAGACACCAAGCACATGAATGCAAAGAAAAAGAAAAGTGATGCACCCCCTACACCTATATTTGAAGGATATTGTTATAACTATCAGAAGTATGGAGATAGAGCTCACGAATGCAGATTGAAGGCAAAATCTAACTAGACATCTAAAAAGAAAACGCATGTGCCTAAGCAAGGTAACTCTTACAATTGGGATTAAAAAACATGGTATAATTGTCATTATTAGTGAGAGTATGGGAAAATTCTAGAGAATTAACTAATGAAACATTTCAAAGATAACTATAAGAAATGGTTGAATGTAAACCTAGTTTATTTCAGTTGTCTCAAAGTTGGACATGTTAGTAAGAACTAGAGGACCCGAGCACCAACACCAAACAATGGAAACAATAAAGGGAAATGGAAAGTTGAGATGAAAAAAACATGAAAATGTAGGATTTGAGAAAATAGGCCAATCAAATCCATGAAGCCCAAGAATACCCGCATGTACAAAACCTATCACGGAGAAGAAAAAGATAAGAAGAGGCAAGGGTTTGATTTAAAAAACATGAAAAATTGTATTGAGATGAAAAAAATTATTATTCAATGGATTCAAATAATTACAAAGAGATCAATCCTTAGAAAGGAGATTGAAACTTGAGAAGGGTAACCTAAAGCCTAAAAAAGCTAGGTTGCACATTATAATTAATATAAAATATTAATTATATGCACCTATGAGATAGCTTAAGAAAACTAGAGTAATAGGCAACTTATTTAATTAAATCAAAGTGATTTAATTAATAAGTGAAAACAAATAATTACTCTAACACCCCCCCTTAAGAAAAGCTCAGGAGGAAAACTAACCTAGCACAGTTATGAAAGCAAAAAAATGGGTCCCGACAATAAGGCCTGATCAGGTACCCAATCACAACAAAATCTCTATGAAATAGAGAAATAGAGAAAACCACATGGGAAAAACCATACTCCAAAAAGAGATAGCAAAGAATGTTCCAAAAGATAGGAATAAAGAGAGATCATGAAGAGAACCACTAAAGCATGAAGAAGCTGCAAAACTCTGTCAAAAAGAAATTGCTGATCTATAGATCCTCCATGGAAATAGAAGGCATGAACTAAGCATGTCTATATGGTAGATGATCCATCTCACCGAAATGCATAGGTAGCTAGCCACTGTAATCGCCTAATATATAGGATCAGGTACTAAATACATAGCTCACACTAATGAACCATCAAACCAAGGAAGCATTAGAATAATAGAATAACCCCGCTTAATGCAGACAAGATGAGGTGACAAGCAACTGAAAAAGTGGGCCAAAAAACTCCTAAAACACAAGAACCAGGCATATCGAGAGTGAGGTACAGACACCTATATAGGGACGTGTCCTCAACACATCATGGGGCTAATTTCATGGAAGGGACACTCACTTGACAAAGGAAGAGGGCCTAAATGACAATCAACTATCCCCCCCCCATGGCACTTTATAAAATAGTGCGAGTATAATGAATCACAATGATGAAAAAGATCCCAAAATGTAAGAGTGGCACTTTATCTCAACGTGTTTGCATAAAGATGCTTACAAATGATACCAAAAATGATCAAAAAAGGTATAAGATTGGTACAATAAAAAGTATAAAAAATGAAGCATCTAAAGCAACAAAATCGATCCCCAGACCTGAAACAACTAGGATATCCACTAGAATGCAAAAATATAGAAGATTGAATAGAATGTGTCTAGAATAGAATCTAGAACAATAACTAGCATCACTAGAAAGAGCACAGAAAAAACTTTCCAACGATATAAAAAAGTCCAAAATCAGAGATCAGATGCTCAAGATATGCCTCCTAAAGTGCAAAATAGAACATCCAGTTTTGACTACCAAAACATGAAACCAAACTACATCAAAACCCAAAAAAAACTACACAAATGTCTTCATTTTGGAACCAGCTTTTTGGTGCATTTTTTGAATAAAAAAAATACATCTGTATGCTCAAGTTATGGAGAAAAAACCAATAGGGCCTTTGGAAATGCATGAATTTTTTTTAAAAAAATAAAAAATAATAAAGAAAATAAAAAATCTCACAAAAAACACTACCACCACTTGGATGGAGGCGGAGCGAAGAATGGCGACAGAGCCACTAGTGGCCATAGTGGTGGGTGGGAGGCACTGCTGGCGATGGAGGCTGCTGAGCGATGGTGGTCACCAGGAGCCGCTACAATCAGTGGACTATCGACGATTTATTACAGGCAGTTACTGCTAACCGCTAGTGGTTGTGGTGACCATAGGTGGTTTTCTAAATCACTGCAACAAAAAATGCTATTTTTAATGTTTTTTTTGCAATTTTTTGCAATTTGCACATCGATTTGCATGCCAGGGGCTGTACTGCCCTGCACGACAATTTTTTTTTGCCTCCCAAGTCAACGTTGTCCACATTGGACAAATTTTATATGGAAATGGGGTTTTGCCGCTTGCTAAATCCATCTGTGAGGTTTGTTTTTCCTCAAACTACTCCAAAAATTAGTGATGCCCCTATTTTCTTAGAAAAAACCTAAAAAAAAACTAGATCTGATCCACCAAACCCTTGTTCTATCTTTTTTTCCAAATATCGAACAAGCTACAGTAGATCTGACTCTGATACCATGTAGGATTTAAGCAAATAGGCCAATCAAATCCACAAAGCCCAAGAATACCTGCATGTACAAACCCTATCACAGAGAAGAAAAAGGCAAGAAAAGGCAAGGGTTTGATATGAAAAACATGCAAAATTGTATTTAGATGAAGAAAAATATTATTCAATGGATTCAAAGAATTACAAAGAGATCAATCCTTATAAGGGAGATTGAAACCCAAAAAGGGTAACCTAAAGCCTAAAAAAGCTAGGTTGCACATTATAATTAATATAAAATATTAATTATATGCACCTATGAGATAGCTTAAGAAAACAAGAGTAATAGGCAACTTATTTAATTAAATCAAAGTGATTTAATTAATAATTAAAAACAAGTAATTACTCTAACAAGAAAGAGATACTGGAAGCTGGAAGTAGTGGAGAAAGCAAAGTTGAGATCACAAAATCCAATGGATCAGGTGATCACACCTCATCTAATTAAGAAAAATAAGGTATGTAAGGGACTATATACTTAATGAAATATAATGAATTAGTTCCTAATAGGTAAATGGTTAAAACTTCATATCAACATGAATCAAGATGCATTAGGAAAAATCTGAGAGAAGTATTTAGAAATGAAATATGTTTTACTATTGAGTGTTGAGCATCAGTAATTTAGTATGTATTGATCAAGCATTACAATATAAACCACAAACTTACGATGACCAAGTTGATGTATTGGCTAAGAAAATTGGTATTAACCTAGAAAGGTGATAGTGACTAAGTATTTGAAAAGAGGCACAAATGGCTGAGACGGCTTTTGTGTACCTACCATTGTAAAAATACATTTATTGTAGACCTAATTGGAAAAATTGAAGGTATATATCAAATTTGGGCACTCATTTCTTCTTTACCAAAAAAATTCAAGTGCACAAGTGATCCAAAGGTGATAAATTTGAATTTAGTGACAAAGTGAGTGAATCACTATGTACCATTGGCGATTTGACAAAATTTAGTAAATAAAACTTTATTTTTGAGCTAGTTAGTTTTTGAGGTTGTCAAAGAAAAGTTTGTTTTAGAACCCTAGTTTGAAATTACATCATCTAGAACTTGTTGAAGGAGACCAATGTGCAACTTTTAAGGAATGATCAATGTCACCCACCTAATTTTAGGAATCATTCAAATTTCAAAGCAACAGAAGATGAAATTGGTACATTGTCATCAATTTCACCAAAGGTTCTAACAATTCAAAATGCACAAACTTTTTTATATGTGCGAAATCAAAGAAGTCAGAGATTTTGAGATGAGATTAGCTTATGAGAAGTTGTGTGATAATGGAGTATTAAATGATGAGGATAAGATTATTGACGAGAAAGGGCTTACCTATGCCCTAGGTTTTCTAAAAGTTTTCAAAGTGGAATGGATAAAGATTGTATTGAGCTATATTCATAACATGAAGGCATGGTTAGAAGGAGGGTCAATCAAGATTAACAAGGCCATCATATGTTGAGTAACAAGATACTCTAGATAAACCAAAGCCAATAAGATGTGCAACAAGAAATGAAGTTGAAAAATCGACAAAAGCTAGATGGAATGGTCGAGTTATTGCAATCGATGGGATTGAACACCATGTTGTCAAATTTGTAGTTAAAGTGATTGGACATAAGTTTTATCAGTCAAGCTAACTGAATAGTGTGTCATTCATTGTAGTGGAACTAGGCTATAAAATTGTTAAAAAGGATCATAGTTATGATCCTACCAAGCTGCAACTACAACAATTGTAGAGAATCTTGGAGCTATAAGGAAAGAAAAAAATACATCATGTAATTTTGGTTCTTTGTTAGTTTGTATATTTATCTACATGTACAAAATTTATTTCCTACTGCTAGTACAGTAGCATGGGAGAGGAAAAGGCTAGCCATGGAGAAAATAAATGACTTGATAAGTTAGCTAGGATAAAATTTTGAGGCAATTATGGATAACTATTTTGAGGAGTTTAAGAATAAAATAAAAAATCACTTGAGGATTCCTAAATCCATTATATATATGTATTTTAATGATATATGTTTCATGGTAGACATAGATTTTTTTTAATGCCTAGGCTGTACCACCTAGAGTTGTGTGGCTAAGGTCGATGCCTTATGACATAAATGTTGATGAAGTCATAGCAGTAGTGATTTCACTTTTGTTAGAAGATGTTGATGTGAATGTCTAGCCATTCGACACATGTGACACAATAAAGGATCAAATAAATACATAAATATGCGAGCCCAATAAAGATAAGAAAATAACAAAGACAATAAAAGATCTTGAGCCCAAGGCAACAAAGCACAAGAAATTAATAATTGTTGATCCAAAGGTGAAAGAAGATCTCAAGAAAGGTGTATAGAAGGTTGTCACATATGAAGAACCAAAGAGTAGAATACTAACAAGATCGAAAGAAACTTAGCCCTCAATTGCTAAACCAAAACAAAGTCCAACAAATAGGAAACTAGCCACTTCACCAAAACAAAATCTAAGAGGCCGAAGAGAAAACTAGTTGTGCTATAAGAGGAAGAAGATGATGAAGAAACATAATATGATAATTTGAGAAAATTTTAGATTGTGTCAAGACCACCTCCTATGATTGTAGACAAGGTATGTCAAGAGATCAATGAATTAGCAAGTTTAACAGGATTCAAAGACATCAATTTTGATTCTTTAAGAAAAGAAGATCAAAAGAAGCTTGAGAAAAATTTGATAGATATGATGATAAAATTCAAATCTACACCCATAAAATTAGGAGGAAGCATTCCAAAAAAATTGTATAATAAAGTTGATGCTAAGTGGAAGTGGGCATTATCTATTGAAAGACAGATTGAGGAGACCACATAAGCACAAACAATGCAAGATTTAGGGAAGACACATATGTCTATAGCCTTAAAATATTTTATAAATGAATTTATGCCTAAGGAGAGGGCCTATAAAATTTTGATGAGTAAAGCTCATAAAGTTGAGCAAGCAAGCATAAATATATTGAGGGAAACATTTGATTTGCTTAATCCATTAGATAACAAAGAAGATGGGGAAGGAGAAGAAAGAGATGAATAAGTTAAGGAAGAAGAGGATGATGTAGTAGAAGGTGCAAAGATTGCAAAGGAAATCAAACAATTAGTAAAGGGTGTGAACAACAAGATGTTGTCACAATTGAGGACATTCCTAATTTATCCCCGTGGGATCAGACTGTGTTGATAGAAGAATACCTAAAAAATGTTGAATCAAATACATCTCTAACAAGCACCAATCTAGTACTAATACAAATCAAGGATTATCCAAGGATTGAAAGTGCCAAAACTGATAATTTTCTTGTTACATAGTTACTATTGATACAATTATTGTGCAACAAGGCAAGGTTATAATTATGTATCCGTAATTTGCTTGTATCCCAATGAGCCATACAGTTGAAGAGGTTGAAGAAGAGAAGGAAATAGAAACAATAGAAAAAGTCAAGACATCCAAAGAATAAGAGGCTACCAAAGCACTTATATAACTGCCCAGTGCCAATCCATATGAGATACTAACTATTACACTTGAATAACATGTTATGTCTACTCAATAGGCACACAAACAAGTATCTAGAATGATTGAAAAGGGTAAACAATTATAGTTATCACTACCTAGTAAGACAACTCCTCAATCTCAGATAGTGACATAACCAAATGAGATGAAAGAAGAGTCAATAAGTTTAGACGAGGTAATCACTTTACCCATGTATGACTTAAACAATTTGACATTGGAACAAATGCAAGAGTTGCAAACTTTTTCGATTTGTAAGGCAAACCAAGAATAGTTGAGAACAGAGCACAAAAAGAAGCACGTATTACATACCATTAAAGATTTTTTTTTTGATGCATTTGGAATCACCAATGTTAATAGTCAACATCCAATTTTGGATTAGTTGGTGTACATAGTTGACAAAGTTCAAATAGATGATATTGAGACCAATGAAAAATTGATGCAATGGTCTGAGAGAAAGTTCAAACACAATGTTTTGGAGAAAGTGTTGGTGCCCAAATTGACAAAGTAGGTTTCCTATGGAATGATGATCCAATTATGGGAACTCCTAATAGCAATTTTCCAATTGACAGGTTCCACTCTAAATGAATGCGAACCTCTGTAATTATGGCTCTATAGAACTAAGGCTGGTAAGCCTATACCTTACACCCTAGAGGATTTTTAGAGTAGATAACTTGCAAGACTTGTGTGTTTAAGGGATTTTAAAAGTTTTTAAAATTTTGTAGGTGTACTATATAAATGTATAATAGATTTGTCAACCTTTGTCACTTGGATGTATATCCTTTTTGCAATCAACATGAAGACTCAAAACAATAATCAATAGACTAGTGCCTTAACCGATGGATTCTTTATCATTCTTATATCAATCATTCACAATGTTTAAAGTAACCTTGAGAGACAAACAAAAAATCCCTTTGGAATAAATTATTGTCACTTTAATGATGTATGAATTGTTGAATACATAAGAAAATTCCAATACTTAGTCTTATTGAATTTAACTCCCCTGAAGAGCCCAATAAGACAACAATGAAGATTGATTTATTAATACAATACCACTATTTTCCAAACACTAAAATCACTTATTGCATTCAATCAATTGGACAACCAATTAAAGAAAATTTAAAGATTGATCTAAGGAAACAAAATAAATGAGACAAAAATGACATCACCAAAAGATTAATCGAGCACATGAAATCCTTGTATTGAACTTGAAATGCTTTCACTACAAATACATGTGTTGCTGGTGCATACTAATAACACAATCTGAAGTGAACAACAAGATTGACTTTCTATAAAATGTATATATGAAGTATATGGTAATAATTATGATGATTATGATGATCTTGGTATCTTTTATAAAAAACTCAAAGGATGCATACAAGCTTCAAATCATCATCATGCTTCCTAACAAAAACCTAAAATGTAGCTAAACACTTTATTTACAATGTAAAGTTTTGACAAAATAATTAATCTGAAATCCATCTTTGTTGAAAAGTCGCATCCCTTGGATTTGAAAGAGTAATTAAGTCTTCAATGCCCATTCAATATCCCTTTTGATTCTCTTAACAAATACTTTAATAATTTTGATGAATAAACCCTGCACACACAAAATAATTTAATGAGAAACTTTAATAAAGTAAATAAATTAGAGTCATACATTTAATTTAGGTTTTCCCAAATCTCTTTCCCATTTATTAGCACTAGGTGAAAGTATTTATATTCAAAGAATACTATAAAAGGCATATAAAATGGTTTCATAAATTTGACAAAGTAAATAACCATTTTAGTAAAAACCCTAATATATTTACACGTGGGTAAAAATAATATCTCTATGCCAAGAATATATTTCTATAAATATTTTATTTCAAGGAACATATAATTTTACTTAAAAAAACCCTTTTCTTAACATGAAGCATGAAATGTAAGCATTTTATATTAAAGATCTAGGGATATATAAATGATTTTAAATTTTCAATAATGATACTTTATCAATATATCTCCCTAGAAATAATACTTGTATAAAAAGTAAGCAAAATATATGATAATAATCATTTACATTAAACTTTTAATTAATTTCCCTTTAAAACAAGCATTAATGTAAATCATTTTCACTATTTTAACTAACCATAAGAAAGATTAATTGTGCCTTTTATTTATTTATAAAACAAAAACATTGTAATTATATCTTTCCTTTCTAACAACCATTTCCAAGGAATATAATAGAACAATTGGTTAGGGTAGAATGTTTAGTTAGGATAGGAAAGACAGGTTGAGTGTTCAACTTACTCTCCCCATCCTTTTTGTAAAAACTATTTTTTTTTTCCACCTACTTTAAAAAAAGAAAATAATTAATTAATCAAATATGTAAATAATTTATTTTAATATATATATTTTTAGTGGCTTGCCACTTTTCTCCAGATTTTTTTTTTTTTTTTTGATATTTTCATAAGAATGTATATTTTCCCATTTTAATGAACTTTACCCTAATAAGAGATTTCATATGCATGACAAGGGTAAACATTATTATTTTTTATTTTTTTAAAAATATATAATAAATATAATTTCTAACAAAATAATCAAATTTTCCAGCATAAAAAGTACTTCCCTATCAAATTTGACACATGCAAATTTAGGTGTCAACAATGGCTCTAATTGGGGATGTGCGTCCATGCCTGGGCACAACGCAAATCCAACATTCTCTGGAGGAAGAAGACCATATAAAACATAAAGCATAAAATAGAATAAAAACATGTAAAACATTTAATCTATTTAAGAAAAATAAAAGCATACTACAAGGATAAAAAATTCTTCCTTGAAATAAATATTTTACCCTTGTATTTCCTTGGTCTTGCAAAATTTAAATGCTTGGGCCTGACTTAATCTCTCATTGACATAGCAAGTATTACCGAGAAAGCACAAAACATGCTATAGAAATCTGCGATGGATGTGATCGTTATAAGGTATAGTGATCACTAGTTTTAGGGTTTATCTCACAAAGGAGAAATTTATCTCATTCTTCTTTATGGATTCTTTTACTTCTTTGTCACTTAAACTCAACATGAGTTGCCTTAGGGTCTGCTCATATATGTCTTTAGCAGTTTACCTTGCATGTTCCCATATTGGCTTTATCTTCTCCATTAATATTTCACTTGGAATCTACTGAATAAGTTGATTTGAAAAATATTTTTATTTTCCCAGCTTAGACATAACCATGTCTTCAATTTTATTTTGCTCCTCTTTAGTTCTAGTTTCATATCATAGTGCTTTGAAGTTTTCCATACCAGCTCCAATGTCAATTTCTTTCAACTTTTCTTGGAAAGAGGGTGCTGGCTTTTTGAAGATTACATCTCCACCTTGTTTCTTCCCAGATGCCCTCCTTATGAAAACAATAGTAGATGGTTTGGAAGGTTTGGTTATAATAACCTTACTTTTCTTCTTTGCAGGCTCTACTTCTGATTTTTCTTCATCTTCTGGTTCATCATCCTCAATGTATTCTCCTTTGCCTTCAGTCAATAGAAAAGTGGAGCTGATTTTCAATTTTGCAATTCTATTCTTTTCTTTGTTGGTTGCCTAAGGGAGTTTGATTTCAAGTTCTATTATTTCCTTTGCTTCATCATAGGTGCCAAAGTATGCAACTTTTGGGTCAATAGGATCATTTAATAGTGCTTCAAAAATATCCTTGGTTTCATCAATGTTAACATCAGAACCTAGAGGCTTGACCCATGCATTTCTTAGTCTAACTACTCATATGTACTATTTATCACTATCAACCATGAAAAAAATATCATCTTTGTAATCATAAATAAGTTTCTTTGGTATCCTAAATCTATTATTCATCTTGTCCTTGAATGCATCAAAGTAGTTATCCATAATACTACCATTATTTTCTCCCATTTCAGATATGTATTCATTAATTTGATAAAGAACATGTACATCCTTCCTCCATACAATGATACCTTTAGATAAGAAAATCTTTTGCACATAGAAAAATAGACAAGTTAAGAGTGAACCAAACTTACAAGGATTGTTCTTTGAAGTTCTTATACTTTCCATGTTTTTGTTGAACTAATTCAACATCAACTCGGCAAGGTCAAGTGACAAGTTATTTTTGACCACTTTGTACATGAGATCCACTACTTTGCATGATACACTATTTAGTCTGCTCAAGTTGTATATTTTGTGCATGAGAACATGAATCCCAAAATTCAATTCCATGCCCATAACACAGCTAATCTTCATTCCCTTCCATCCTACTTGGCAAGGGTTTTCTTCTCTAGTTCAACCTGACATAGGGTTTTGGTCATTTTAGCTTTTGCTAGCATAGGAAGACCAGTGATTCTATGGATCATCTTCTTTGTTATCATAATGGGTTTTTCCAACCATAGTTGACCATTATGAACATGATTGAGGATAAATCTTATCCATTTGATCTAAAAATCTTGTGGCATGTGTAGAATATGAGTCAAACCTTTGCCTTCAAGGTGTTGATGTTCTAGTTTTAGTACACCATTTACACATAGCTTCTCCAGGGTTTCATCTATTTCTAGAGTTCCAATATCTTGAATGAAACACCAAAAATGTGAATGAATATCATTTATCAATAGTACCTTTGATGGAATTTGAGATTGTACTCTACTCGGGTTTAGGGTTTCTGCGACAACCATACTCAGCTTAAAGTCTGGTGCCTTCCATTCCACACCTCAACCCAACATATTAGATCCTTTCTTTGATTTGCTACTAGTGGATGCAATTTTACTTGGTAGGGTTTGAGAGAACATGAAAAAAAATTTAATAGTAATTCGCACAAATCGCTCAGATGCACTAAGAATGCTCTACACAAATAGCTCTAAAAAATTTATGATTAGAAATGTATTCAGTTTTTACCCTTTTATCAAATTTTCCATTCCAATTGCCATAAATGCCTGGTATGATCATTTTGTTGATGACAAGCTATCTTCCACTTGGCTTGAATTAAATGCTTGGTAGAGTCATTCATGACTCGATGTCCACACAAAAATCTTAGTAACTCTCGACTATGCTTGGTAGGGTTTGTAACTTGACCTCTCCACACAAAAAATCTTAGAAACTCCCTACTATGCTCAGTAGGGTCTGTAACCCGAACTTTCTTAGTAAAGAATAGCACCTCCTTGAAGGCTTAGTGATCCCTTTGCATCTTGAATGCTGATACAGATCTTTTATTCTGCT
Organism: Cupressus sempervirens; assembly: GCA_028749045.1. Lineage (NCBI taxonomy): Eukaryota > Viridiplantae > Streptophyta > Pinopsida > Cupressales > Cupressaceae > Cupressus > Cupressus sempervirens. Next base: position 585,344,329 of record CM053790.1, read on the forward strand.
TACTAGAACTAGTGTAAGATGTCTTGTTCAGAATCCTAGTTCCAGTTCTCCTTGTGAGAGATCAAGTGGAAATGCTTGAGTCACCCAATTCTTGAGTGATATGTTCATCATTTCTTAGACTTGCATTCTCAAAAGATTTTGGAATCCATTATTGTCTCATCTATTTTATGATGTTATCAGCCTTGTATTTATTTTCATCTTCAATTCTTCCAATATTCATATAGTTCTTGGTAGATGACCAAGTTCTATACAAATGAAACATCTTTTGGTAGTGCCTCTTGTCCTCATGTGATGTTTTACAATATTCATTCCAATGTGTCCAATTTGAGCCACAGTAATGAAATTTGCAACAAGCATTATAGTCCCAACCAACTATAGCTTTTACAATCTATTCTGTTGGGTTCAATATCTTAGTTTTCTATTCCAAAGATTTGTGCCCATGCTTCTTACATTTGTGAATTTTTTCTTCAAATTTAGGTTTATCTTTGCATTTATTAGCTCTATGACCATGTTGATTGCAATTGTAACATTTTCCATTGAATTTAGCTTTCCCATTGCTCCAACATTTGTTTGATGTATGACCTATTTTACCACAGTGATTGCAAGTAGGTTTTTGATTCTTTTGAGCTTCTTGCTTGGATGATTCACCTTCTTCTGTATATCCAATTCCTGCTTTTCCTTTTTGTCTGTAATGGATTTTCTCATTTAATTGATCCATGTTTTCTTGAGATTTCATCATCCTCTTATTGATTTTCTTTTCAGTGTTTAGGTCATTCAACTATCTTTCATTTTCTAATCTTAGATTCATGATTTATTCACTTGCATTAGTGAGCTAATTAATGAAGTCTACCTGCTGAAGGGATAGGTGTTGAATTTCATTGTTCTTTCCTTCTATCTCTTCTTTTATCTTTTTTTCCCCTCTTCCATGACTAGATTAAATTTCTTGCTCTCTTCTTAGTTTTCTTACTTCTTCTTGAAGGTTACCATTTTTCTCTAATAGCTCTTTGAGTGCTTCATTGGTTTCATTTGAATTGTCTAAATGGATGCCTTCAATTCTTTCGTCAATATAGAGTTTTTCATTCATTTGGATTGCAAGACTTTTTCTTCTTTTCAGGGATTGAGAGAGTTGTTCCTTTGCTTTCTGGAGTTGTCCAATAGCCAATTCCAAATCTAGCTTCTCATTGTCAATAGCCTTATCAAGTCTAAATACCTCCATAGCCTCTGATCTTTGCTCAAGTTGTTAAACTTCTTTCCTAAAAACCATAATTCTCTAATACCGACTATTGGAAATATATGTGATAGGTTAAGTTATTGAGCGAGGAGGGGTGAATTAGTAACTTTTAAAACTTAATCCTTTATTAACAATTAATCCTTCTTGGGGTGAATTAGTAACTTTTAAAACTTAATCCTTTATTAACAGTTAATCCTTCTTGTATATTTTGATCTAATTACATGAATGAAAAATTGAAAGCATCAAAACATTCATAACACCTTTGACATACAATATGGTGACCCAGAAAACTTCCAAATAGAAAGTAAAACTAGGTTGGGGATGATACCCACAAGCTTTAGTATTGCAGTATAAAGTTGGCTTGTTAAGAATTACAATGATCACTTCTGATGATCTTCCCTATTAGGAGCAATAAGGACTGCTAGGTCCACCTTGCAAAAGGATTCACGAACATACAATGAAGTATGCACTTGGTAAAGAGACTTACAAAAGACTGTTAAGTCTACCTTGTGAAAGGATTTAACTGATCCACTTTTTAGGATGAAACAATGGCTGATCTTTGAACTTGGTTTGCTGAGTGAGATCCCTTTGAGTGTAATGCTCACCTTTTTGTGATAGATAAATATTTTCTCCTCCTTATACTGTTGTAGCCTTTTGTACTTCACACTTTTTGTTCTTCTCTGCTTGTTACATTACTTCCATATTTTTTTTCTATACCTTTGGATGTGATACAATACATTACATATTTACCAATCCAAATTACAACTCAACAAAGTTAGCTACAATACAAGTTTACACAAAATACACAAAGTCAGCCCAACTGCAAGAACTTAGGTTTTGAAGATTAGCTCAGTGAGGTTCTAATACTTGACATCTACTGTCAATGCTTGACATCGTTATGCATTTGGTAGACATAGAAGCTCAGTCCATATTGATCACTTCCAAGTAGTCTGAACTCAATTTACACTAGTGACTTAGTGAATGTTGTGAAACTCAACATATAAACTAAATCACTTGATTCACATCGCATAGCTCAGTAAATTCTATCACAACGTGTTTAGTATAAATTGAATCACTTGGTTAACACTAAGTGGCTTGATCAACACTATATTCACATCACTATAACTGCAAACTCGATAAGCACTGATGAACTTGGTTTACACTGAGGAACTTGACATACACTAAGATGCTTTATTTACATTGCTGATTACCAACTTGGTAGAAATTGCTCGGTGCAAAATGAATATTGTTCCTTGAACTAGGTAAAAACTATAAAACTTGGTAAAGCCTGAAATTCTTGGTTAACACTATTAACTGTACAATAAGCTTGGTAAATACTATATGTCTGAATAAGTGTGTATCACTAATAAAAAACATGATTGTAAAGTCAATATAAATCCTCTAACAAGGTCACACTAACATTGTGTTTTTAACCTTCAACAAGGTTGGCTCTTAGTCAATCTTACTTCAAAAGAGTGAAATGTTTTGGGTTGTTGGTCCCAAGTAAATTTTCCCTTCATAGGTTTTCCATGTTAAAAAACATGGTGTTAATTGTGTGAATGTTGTTATGTTGCAAAGTTGATTTTCATGATATTTTCATTTTACTACAACTCGATAACAACTAAGTTTATGGTAGGTAATAACTAAGTCTTATTACTATCAGTCGATTAAAACATATTAGTAAAATGAACAATTTTGAGTAAAGTGATTGAGAAAGTTAATTAATAAGTTGAATGTGTACATCAAGTGATTGTTTATCAAGTTTTTTTGGTACTTATGAAGTTTGAAGGGATTATAGGATAATTGGACATAATTGATTCACACCCAACCCCTCTTATCTAACAAATCTTTTGGGCTTGAAACAAGAGGAAAGAAAAATCAGAGAGGTGATATTCAAGGATATGAAAATATTTGTAATGCAAGAGAAAGAACAACTAGGAGAAAGGAAGTTGGAAATTGGGTATTCTTAGGCTCAAGATGGGGAAGTAGACTTAGATGTTGGCTCTACAAATGATGAAGTTGTACTTTCTCCAAGATCACTTAAAAAGGTGAAAGAAGTAGAGAAGAAAGGCGCCATTGGGAATAAGAAGATTAGAGGGCATAAGTCTATCCAAAAATTGCTAGAAGAAGTGGGCAACATGAAAGGACAAAGGAAATTAAGATCTAAGAGGGACTTGTTCTCTCTTAGGGAGCAATGAGGCTCCTTACATGGAATGTTAGGGGATTTAATGCCCCTGACAAGAAACATTTGATCAAGCAATGTTTTTATCAAAAAAAGCCAAGTATAATCTATTTTAAAGAAATGAAGGTGAGTAAGGAGGTGGCATAAAAATGATTTCAGGTTGGGATAATATGGTCAAGTTGTTTTATAGATTTTATTGGTGCCTTTGGGGGTCTAGGAATTTTGTAGAATCAAAAGTTTGTGAAAGCAAATATTGTTGATCAAGGGTTGAACTAGTTAATGGTTAAGGTGCAATTATTGATTAAGGATGTTATATTTTTACCTGATAAATGTTTATGGTCCATCAAGAACAAAGGAAAATAAGGCTTTGTAAGGAAAACTAATTGAAGTTATCAGAAACTTTCATCAATAGTGTGTGATTTAGGCAAGTTTTTCGAGTGCGACTCTTGAAATCGTTGACAAGAGATGTGGTATTGAAAGGTTAGGAAGGGTTCAAAGAGATTTTCAAGAATTTGTATTAGATAAAGATTTATAGAAAATCAGACCTAAGAGCAACAAGTTTACATGGACTAATCATAGAGTGGGTTTCTCAAGTATTGTTGAAACACTAGATCATTATTTTTCTAGAGGTGATTGGAGGAGAACTCAAGTTCTATTTGAATAAAAAAAAATCCCTCAGACTGGTTCAAATCATTTCCTTGTGTCGATATTTTTTATCAGAGATAAAAATATACCAAGAAATCCCTTCAAGTTTGAGCAAATGTGGTTTTGCGAGGAAGGTTTTTCTAATAAAGTCAAAGATTAGTGGATTCAGGCTTCGTATGTAAAGGGTAACAAAATATTCAAGTTCCTTAAGAAGTTGCAATATATCAAGAAAAATATGAAAATTTGGAATAAGGAATATTTTAAGAATATCTTTGTAGAGAAGGAAACTCTAGAAGGTTAGCTGAAGGCCCTAAATAGAAAAAATCATTCATGAAAGATCAAATGATGTAGATTTTAAGATAAAGAAGGACCTTAAGAGTAAGTACGATGAGATTTTAGCAACGAAGGAGGTTCTTTGGAAGAAAAAGTCTCAAGAGACGTAGCTACATGGTGGTGATAGGAACACAAATTTTTTGGATTTTTTGATCAAAATGTTTAGGTCTATTAATAGGATTTTTAAAATCTGGTCTCCACAAGGGGTAGAAGTAAAAAATTTAGAGGAGATTAAAAAACATGTAGTTGATGTTTTCCCAATTGTAGTGTGAGGGTGTAAGTGGAGAGAGGAAAACTCATAATCATATTTTGGAGGTTCTCAACCCAATCTTGTTAGAAGAGGATAACATGCATCTTATGGAAACCATCCATCTCAATGAGTTGAAAGCTACAATTTTTTGAATTGGTAGGGGATAAATACCCAGGTCCTAAAAAAATTTACGCATTCTTTTATCTTAAATTTTGGGAGGTCATTAGAATGGAGTTTTTGGGGGTGGTTGAGGAGTCAATGGTATGTGGCTTCATTTTAAGAGACTTCAATAATACCTTGGTGGTCTTCATCCCTAAGAAAGAAAAACAAAAACCTTGGAGGATTTTAGATCAATATCTCTTTGTAATGCAATTTATAATATTATTTCCAAGGTGGTAGCCAATAGGTTGAAACACCTATTTACACAAACTTATTTTCCTCAAGCAAAGCGGATTCAATCTAGGGAGAACATTATGGATGGAATTGTTGTGGTACATGAGGTGATTCATTCTATTTCAACTATAAGAAAAGCTCAACCTTTCTCAAATTAGATCTTAGGAAGGCCTATAATTAGGTGGATATCGGATTCTTATATCAAGTTCCCAAAAAAATGGATTCAATAGTAGATGTCCATTTATTAAGTTAAAAACATGATTGGGGAATATAGGATTTCGGTGTTAGTTAATAGTAGCCCTCATGAATTCTTTTTTAACTTGAGGGGATTGGGTTAGGGTGATCCGATATCTCCTTTACTTTCCATTTTTCATGTTGAGGTTCTAAGATAGTTTATTTCTAAACAAAGCATACAAGGTTTGTGGAAAGGAATTAGAATCATAGAGGGATTAAACCCCTATACCCATTCACAATTTGTAGATGATGCCTTTTTGGTTTGGAAAGATTTGATGAGGGAAGAAAGAGTAATTAAACATGTCCTAGACATGTGTAAAGAAGTCTCTACCCAAGACATTAACTAGTCAAAGTTAGAATTATACTTCTTCAATGTAGAGGAGAATATGCAAAGGAACATAGAAGGAGTCTTTGGGGTTCGAACTAATTTCTTCTGAGAAAGCTTCTAGGAGTTCCTCTTCATGCAGGTGCAGGGAGAGCTAATATTAGAATTATCTAGTTGATAGTTATTCTAGGAAAATAGAAGGATGGATACTGTGTTGGCTAACACTGGCAAATTACTTTTTAAAAATCAATTGTCTCTACAATTTGGATGTAGTCAATGTCATGCAACTGAATTTCATTAAAGGTAATTAAATAAGCTGAGTAGAGACTTGAAACATTTGTTTGGAATCGAAACAATGAATAGGATAAAGTCCCATTGATGGCTTGGGACAGAGTTTGTAAGCCAAAGACAAATGGGGGAGCGAGTATGAGAAACTAGAGGTTGATGAATGAAGCCCTAGGGAAAAATTGGTGTAGGAGTTGTATAGGGGGCCTCAACAAAGATGGGTACAAATTCTCAATAAGAAATATCTTGGGGTAGAAGAAGGGAGAGCATTTTGATAATTGATGATCCTCCCTAGGGATCGATGCTTTGGAATTTTATTGTGAGTTGTAAACTAGTGATAATGGAACATGTATTATAGTAGATTGATGTAATGTCCCTTCTATTTAGTGTTAGATTGGGATAATAATAAATGTAACATAAATGCCAAAATTCAAACAATAATAGGTCTAACTATACCATTGTACCCTCTATCTTAATCCCAACCTTAATGACATCTCTAAATTGGGTTTCCTAATCCTTAGTTATTCAATTGTCTTCTTTAGAGGGCATCTCTTAGGGTTCACATTTGCATATGTTGACATCATCAGAATATTTTGGCCATTATCTAATTCTCATCTTGTCCTTCATACATGGTTTACTAATCTCTTGAACTGGTGTGATAGCCATTCATACAAGAATCCAACCTTTTGCAATGACACTACACGATTTCATTCATCACTCTCTAATCATTCATATGGGGTTGTACTAATCTCTTGTACTAGCATGAGAGTCATTCATATGAGGACCTAACCATCTACATTGGTAGAACTATCACTCATTTAGCCATTCAAATGAGATTATACTAATCTCTTGCACTGACATGATAGCCATTCATACAAGGATCACACTATCCTCCCACAATGACACTATGATACTTTTTTCTATCCATTTATATAGAGACAACTTCAAACCCTACACTGGCCTCCAAACCAACCATGAGCTCCTCAATCTACAAGCTTTTGAAAAAATTTCACTACCAAAAGAAACATGAACCACAAATTCATTTGCCTATTCATCTAGCCATTTCATACATTTCTCCTCCTCCATATCCACCTCCATTTTAATAGTAGGAACAATTCTCTTAATCTCCCCATTAATAATTGTATTGAATTCATTAAATTGTCTTCCTCTAGACAGACTAATGTCCATTGAAATGGATTGGAGATGCTAAGAAATGACATAATTAACAAAACCACAAGAACTGCCAACTTAGCAAGTTTTGTAGAACCAAATGGGATGTGGAATGACAAATCCTATTCCTATTTCCAATTCCTATTCCCAATTTATATTCTCGTAGCCAAATGATCCCTTACCACATGTATGTCATGATTCCTTTTTCAATTTTTTTCTTTCTTTTCTTATTCTTTTTTAATCTCCCATACTTCTTCTCCATGTTCCCTTCACACCCCCTTTCGTTTATATGATGGTCCCCTAATATATTTCATGGGTCATGTCTTTTCTAAAGGTGGATTACTTGGCTTACGCCCCTTCCATTTTCGGTTATTTATTATTTTTACTAATCATGGTTTACCAATATGATTTCATTTTTTCATATGATTTATTTGATCAAATTAAATGCACATTGGTATATGGCTACACACACACACACATTCATTATTATATTTAATTAATTAATTAATTAATATTAGTTATTTATTGATTTACCATTTTCTTTTATATTTGTAATGTTGTTATGATATTGTTACTATCTATATATTTATTTCTATTAATACTGTCATTGTTACTACTGTGTTTATTTTTCTTTAATTAATATTCTTTTAAATGTTATTTCTAGAAGCAGATAATTATCATTTAGGACTCCCTAATGAGGGATATGACAATTGGTGATGGGAGGAAGGAAAACTTATGGGATGATTCATTGGACGTGAAGGAAAAAATGGCAGTCTTGGTGAACAAATGGAATGTGATACAAATTTCCAAAAGTAGTTGGGGAGATAACGTTAGGGATTATATGGATGTGGATGGAGAATCATCAATGGCAATACCCATTAGCTCCAGGTCTAGATGTAGAGGTGACTAGCCATTTTAAGAGACTGTTGGAGTAGAGAAACATTTCATTGATTGAGGAAAAAGACAGAAAAATTTTGTCCTCCAAAAGTGGGGGCTATTTAGTGAAGTCAAGGTATAAACTTCTAGAGAATGACATTAGGGTTGTCTTCCAAAAGTTGGGGCTTTTACTTGGTTTGTGACTCAAGGTGAATCTTAACTGGAGAAAGATTCTAGAAATTAGGATTTGCAGGTCTCTTTAAATGTTTCCTGTGTCATGAGGCCAAGGAGAGCATAGACCATCTTCTCCTCAACTTCAGATTCTCATTATGATGTTGGGGAATTTATATTAAACAACTTGTGGTGGGTAGGTCCACTCCCTTGGAGAATCACAGTCTAGCTAGAATCACAACCAAAGATTAGAGGAAAATCAACGTTTGTAGTAAGTTGGATGGTAACCCTGTCAACAGCTACATGGGAGATATGGAAGGAGAGGAATTGACGAATATTTGAAGAAAAGGAGGAGGATTGACTTGTTCATGGGTCTTCAAGGGTTTATCCTTCTTTTGAAAATTTTGTGAGGAATGAGAATTGGGGAAGTTTACCTAGGCGAAGGGTGGATAAAGGTGAATTTTGATGGGGCTGCTAAAGGAAACCTACTGAGGTATGGTGCAAGATGCGTGATTCGGGATGCCCAGCATAACATCTCAATGTAGGTGTGAAGTTATTGTTGGAAGGAACAAACAATGTGGCATAATGTTTGGTGGCTATTTTTGCACTTAGGCTAGCTAAGAAGTGTGGTGGGTGAAAGATCTTTTTCCATCAGATAGTAGTCAATGATATTGTTAAAGGAAAAATGGAGTCTTGATTTTTGGATAAATACATAAGAAGAATCAAATGACAGTTGGAGGATTTTGAATAATGATGTACTATGCAACATGATGGATAGGTAGTATCCAAACCATAGGTGAGTATTGGCACTTGTGGTGGCATTGGGAAGTGGAGTTTAATAAGACTTATAATACGTTTATCTTTAATGGAGATGGTAACTATGTGAACAATAGAGGATATTGTGTCAAAATGGAGGCTAACTTCTTTTTAGATACGCCAAAATCAAAGTAGACCCCTAACTTTCATGGTGAGATTTCATTGCCATGTTTGGCAGAGGTTTTCAAGGTGGATGAAGATGAGTTCTTTTGCATTATTTGTAGGCTATTTGGGATATAATTTATCAAAAATGATTGAAAAAAACCCAAAAAAACATTCTTATTACTTACAAAATAAAATCATCATGATCTATCTTTTACTACTTTCCCAAAGGCATCTATCTTTTACTACTTTCCCAAAGGCAGACATTTACAGAAGCTGCCACTTAAAACCCCATTCCTCAAGAAGTTTTTTCTTTTAGAATTTTAAAAAAATATCGTAAATCCAAATTCTCAAATTTACAAAAGCTGCCACTTAAAATCCCATTCCTCAAAAAGTTTTTTCTTCTAGAATTTTTCAAAAATATCCTAAATCCAAATTCTCAAATCTATGAGACCATAAACTCTGCATAATAAATTACAGCAACAAAAAAAAGGATTATTCAAGTAACCACTTTACAGAGAGTTGCAGCCCAGGATCACTCAATTCAACAGTAACATATGTAATGTTTTTTCCAGTATGCTACTAAAACATTTTTTCAAGTTAATACAAAAATTAACATTGAAAACACCCAAGAACTGCTGCAGGCATTGAAAGCTTTTCTTCTTCTTTCCTGTCTTCATCACTTTTTTGGGGGTGGTTTCTTTTTATCCTTCTTGTCATCTTTCTTTTCATCCTTCTTTTCGGTTTTCTTCTCTTCAGGCTTCTTCTCAGGCTGGTTTTTCTCTGGTTCTTTGGCAGGCCCAACGGTCACTAATTCAGACCGTGTAAACGTTCTGAGTTTATTGATAATGGAAACTGCATCTGCTTCTCCTATAATTGTTATTTTCTGATCCTTGGAATCCACTTGCACTGACTCAATGCCTGCAATAATAAAAATCTCTAATAAAATTAACCTATTTAAGAAATTCTATAGTAATACAATAAATGAACATCTCTAATAAAAAGGAACATCTCTAATAAAAAGGAGGCGGTTAATCCTTCAGACAAAATACATCTTTCTTCTAAATTGAAAAAATTGAAAATACGAATTTATTGAAATTTTTAGCATACATTTGTTCTTTATGATCTGTATGTTTGTAATTGAAAACAGCACAAAATTTTGAAAAAAAAATCAGTATTTTCAGAAATCTGATTTTAACCAAAAAAAAAAAAAAAAAAAAACTTTTTGTACATTCTGTCTGGAACATAGTCGACACCCTAATAAAATGACCCACATAAGAAATTATCTACACAACAAATGACAATCTCTAATGAAATAACCCACATAAGAAATTCTCTAATAACACAACTATGAAAAACCCACTTTGTAATTTTGGGTCTTCTTACCATCGATGCCTGCAACAGTCTTCATGATCTTCCTTTTGCATTTGTCACAGCTGATGTCCGCTCTCAACACAATTTTCTGCACAAAAAAGCAACTAATCTCACAATTGTTTCTACATTTGCTATGCATGCTTTCTGATGGAGGTGTAATTAGTGATTACTCTTTCTCATTTTTATGATAGATTAAATTATTGAGTGCAATCTTTATTGTGCATATTTTCTGATTGAAGTGTTAGATCAGTAACCACTCTTTTTCTTTCTGATTATGAATATTCAAGTACAATTGAAAACGTTGATTCAAAAATAAACTACTTATGAAAGAAAATATTAATAGCGAACTAAAAAACAGCTCTATTACTTAACATACTATCCTACCTTGGACATTTTCTTCCTCCCTGTGATAATTTAGCCTACTTATTCTGCAACCCAGATGAGGGATAGAAAATTGCAGACTGAAAAACTATAACTAAAATGCTAAGCTATAAAAACAATGGGTATGGTGAACCCCAAACAAGGAGTGTATTCCCTGCCTTGATCACATTTAATATGATAATGCTTAAAACAAGATCTAGAAAACCATACAAGTTGAATTGAGTGCTTCCCAGATGGGTATTTCTTTTTTAAATTAGCAACTACTGAACAAAGTTTTTCCAACTATTATTTCTTATTAATTATAATAATAATACCTGTCATAGCAGCCATCTATGGTTATATGTAACTTAGAGCTATTCAACCTGCAGCGCACTAAAATAAATACCTCATATAATGGACCTCCACAACATGGGATCGGATCCTGTCTTTGTTGCATTCGAAAGAAGATAACATTTTATCTTGTCTGCATAATATTGTATTCATTTTGCCTTTGCATCATGCCTGTCTTCATTTTCAATGAGGGATTAAGATGAGCGACTTGGGTGAATGAGGTTCCCCTCAATCAATATCTTATGATCATTGCTGATGTTTAGTGACATTGGTTAGGTTATATGTTGAATTATGATCATTTAGTGACATTGGTTAGGTTATATGTTGAATCATGTTGGGTTTGTGTAAATATCAAAGTTTAATTGTGAGGGTGATGACATGTAATGGTTAAACAATCAATGATAGTGAGGGCATAATATGTGATGGTTAAAGGAGAGGTAATGATGTAGCTTTTGATTATACTATTTATTAAGGTTCAAATCATTAAAGGTGTGATATAAGTGAAGAGGCAAGAGATGTATCGAGTAACTTCGATACAATAGATGTCCTTCAATCCTTGACTTTTAGTGGAAGGTGTATTAACATAGGTTTGTGATCTCATACTAGGTAGTTAAATAAATTGATAGATGATATAAAGTCTTCAATGAAAATTTAATTAAATTAATCAGCAAATAGTTATCAATGCAATGTTTAATATTTCAGAAAAAAACTAATCATATTGCTTTAGTAGTTTTTTGAATAAAGCTTATCACTCAAACCTTACATCCTTCAACTATTTAGACAGTTCAAGATATTAAGAATGAAATAAGAACTAGACATTTATTAGCAATATGTGTAATGCTGAAAGTGAGAAGCTCACCATTGGAAGGTCTGTTCCTTCTTCCTAAAGAAGGAAATATACATAGTCTTACATACTTGAATTGTGGTAGCTTGCCACTACACTACAGTTACATATATGATCCTTCAGAGTTATTATCTCCCAATCAAAATTTTACCTTGAATATACAAGATAGTCTTCAAATATTTGATTGAATTTACAATAAAAAATGGTAAATATGATTATGTACACCAAAGATAGAGGACTGCCATGACATACAAGGTCACTATATTTGAACCTTTTATTGATGGATGTTGGCATTCACAGCTAAGTGAATGTATGGGTATTCATCAATCTAAGATGGATGATGGCTAGAGAATTATAAGATGGATAATGACTTGAGATGTTCAATCTCTGACTAGCATTTGATCATATTGATATCAAGTTCCAATTTGATGATATTTATGTGTCTTGTAAATTGAGTCACAATGCTAAAAATCATCCGTGTGGCATGTTGAAATCTTATTAAAAATCACTACAACAAGTGACTAGATGTTTTTAAATTGATCTTTGTTATTTTGGGGTTTCAATGTGATTTATTGGGGCATTTCTATCATGAGTTCTTATTACATTATCTTGTTTGGAATCATGTCAACATATATTATAGGTAAGCGATCTTAATATAAATAAATGATTAATATAAATACATATTTTCTCCTTTATTGTACATTATAGATATTCATATATTCATAAACATAGTAACAATCTCAAACCTTAAAGTTCTAAGAACTCCTCAAATTTGTAAGGGTGAGAATATTATCCCTCATTATTAAAAAAAGAAAAAGAAAGATCTTATGATAATTTTTCCTAGTCTCTTTCAAAACAACATATTTCAATGCAAATATAAGAGTGTATGGAACATTATACTTGTGTCGAGTTAATTTACATTCAGAATGATACGTAATTAGTAACAATTACAACCATAAATAATTCTATCACTGACCTTGCAAAATTAAAATGATCTTTCTGTGAAAGTAGAAAAAAATTGTAATGCCCCGCCCGGAGATCCTTGGAACAAGGATTCAATATAAGCCAATATTTTTTTATTTTTTACAAGTATGAATGCACATGACGACATCATACAGGGATCACAAAGATCGCAACGGAAGACTTCACCACAATCTTGGCAACCAACGGATCTTCGAACGCCACTACCAAACTGACACACGCAAACAAAAGCCAACAAAAACCATGCACAAGATGAGGGCTCAAAGAAACGACCACTCATTAACAAAACACCAAGTTGGGATAGGATGTAGAATCCTAAAATTTGGCTAAGTCTAAAACCCTGAAGCCCTGAAAGTTGGCTAAGTCTAGATTTCTGAAGCTCTGAAATTTCCTAGAATCTTTATCTTACCTCCGAGAGGTCTGAAACCTATCTCAAAAGATTCGTCGCATATATTAAAATATATCTTAAGTATAAGGTCAACTTATACTTAAACGATATATTTTAAACCCCTAGAGACAGACTACAGAAACACACTCAACAGAAATCTAAAAGCAACACCATAGAGTTGAAGAACACTGAAGAGGGTATCCAAATCAACTCTCAAAAATTTTGGATCAAGTCGAAAAGTGCCCGTTGTTGGCCCACGCAGGTTTTTACAAAACCCATGCGATACTTTAATATAGCACTAAAAAGTATCGCGCGACATTTTTTACAAAGGAGGGCAACACTTTCAGATTTTGAGCGATACTTTTCTCAAGGGTGTGTGATACTTTCAAGGTATCGTACGAAATTTCTCCAAAAGAGGTGCGATACTTTCCAATATCGCATGACATTTCTCCAAGAGGTGTGTGATACTTTCCAGCATCGTACGACACAGTTTCTATGGGCATGTGATACATTTTTATGTCACACCATGCTGATAAAATGTCACTTATAGAAACACAAAAACACTTAAGGAAAACACAAAAGGGGAAAATCGGAGAAAAATTGAGTTCAGAACCTCCACACTGGGGAGTACCAGATCCACAAAGATCGAGGAGCGAACACTCGAGAGCATAATCAACAATATACCAAGGAACAAGGAAGAGGAACGTCTATCTATCTAAACCCAAGCAATAAAGAACGTACATAAAGCAACATTCCAGTGAACATAAGCAACATTGCAATGTATAGAGATAATATCACAATAACAAAACAACCAAATTAAGTACGCAGTTCCTCCCAATCGTCAATAGTATCATAAGACCATCATGGATCCTAGCCATCCCCTGCACATAACATCCCAAGCCACCGATCGAATCGTTGGTACTATTGTAATAGGGACCGTCACTACTAAAACATGCTACAATATAAGCATAAGGAAATCTAACATGCTAGCAGTAAAGCATAAGATAATCCTACTAGCAGATAACATCAACAATCACATGCTAATTAGCATAATAAGGAAATCTAACATGTTAACCAATAAGCAATAGATAATCCAATACAATAATTCACATCATCTAGCCATATGCTAAACATCATAATATGGGAATGCATCAAATAAACTAACATCAGCTAAACATGATATCCAAGCATTCCAATGAAAGCATAAATCACAAGAAAGCATACTCTGAAATCTGAAGCATCAAGTGAAAACATCTAGCAATGGTCGCACTAGGATAAGAGACCGTCTCTATACATCGGTCCCTAGTAGTGGTGAAGGTAGCTATGCCTCCCAACCACGTGGCACCCGTAGGTCCACACCCACCATGTTGATGGAGATAATGATCCAACCATAAACACACAAAGAAACATCCATGGCTAACACACACGCCAAGCAGTATGATGACTGAACCCAAGACAAAGTCAATACATAACTACAGGTCCTGGTCATACATCTCAAAAGGCTACTAAGTAGAGGCTGACATCATGGAGAGTCGCTTGGCATGAACAAGCCCAAGCTCGGATCATGTGTCCTCAAACTTAAACGGGTGCTCACACATTGTGTCCTCGAACTTAATCGGCTGCTCAAACATTTTATTATCTTAAATTTTATTAACACTCACACATTTTAATTTGGTTATCACTTACTTAAAACTTCCTATCCTCTATCAACTTTCGACGCCATAAACGTTGAGTTGCGAGATAGAAGCCCCCTCCAGATGCTACCCTACCCTACCCATGCTCATCCTACGACAAGTGCCCATGGGCATGCATACTCCCATCCCAACCCTAATGATCATAACTTTTGAAAGTACCACAAAAGATCGGGCCTCGCAAGTCACTCAAAAAATGTATGCGCGCATACACGTGTGTGGCGCACTACCATCATGAAGATCAAAACACAAGGACAGGATGAGAGCACAATGAAAAACAAAACACCCAATCGAAAGTAACTCAGGAGGATGGATTCTACATGAATCTCAAAGCCAATAAAACCATACATCATGAAATCACTCTACCGGCCTCAATCAGGGAGTATGGATTCTACACGAATTCCAATGATGCCACAAGACCAAACATCATGAATTCACTCAACTAGCCTCAATCTAGGAGTATGGATCCTACATGAATCCTAGTGTCCACGAAACAAAACAAAGGTCCAAAAGAAACCATAACACCAGGTATAAAATTACTCAATCAAACACAAAGTGAAGAGTATGGGTGCAACACGCACCCCAATGCAACATAAAAGTGCAATAGTGGTCTGACTGATATCCAAACAGATCATCAAGGTCCATGACCCACATTGTGCCAAGAAAACCTGAGAAAATAGGGTAGCACGCAAAATGAGATAAAAACTCCAAAATTTGAAAAAATTCAAAATTAAAACCCATTTGACCTTTGCGCACAAAAACCTCAAAAATTCAAAAATAATCGAGTCCGAACACCATATGCGAAAATGGCCAGCATAACGGCATAAAACCCCAAACCCTCATCCCGAAAAATAGGGAAATGTTCATACCCGCCCAACCGGGCAAAACTAACATACAGAACCAGAGGGGAACACTAGTTCTCAGCCTCCAAACAAACGGCTACCAAAAATAGAAGCAGAAATGGAGCAGAAACAATAAAACAGGAAAGCCCTACCTCACAGCCAAAAGGGCAAAACAAGAATCTAAACCATAAAATATTTACCCTGCAGAAGCAGTTAAAAATCGTGGCAATCCAAGGTTTCTCTGAGCTGGATCCAACGAGCCCAACCTCGTGATGACCCCACACCCATAGCTCCCACAACGAACAAAACAATCAATCCCCATGAAGAGGATTTTGGGTTTTACTCTCCAACTTTCTAATTCAAAAGTGAGAAGTGAAGAACTAAATTCCTTTTTGGTTATTTATTCACTTTTTGAGTGAATAATTGATTAGGGCAAATAACTAGCCAACCTAGTTAAACCCCAAATCGACCCAAATGAAAATAGGCTATTTCTAGAAATAGGAATTCATCTATGGCAAAGCTGCCATAAATTAAAATAAATCAATTAAAAAGCCCAAAAATCCAAAAAAATACATAAATTCCTTAATAACGTTCATGACAATGCAAAACTCTAAATGCACAGACACACTTACTGGTCTAATCACATAATGCAAATGAGTTTGGATTTAATAATCACCAAAAGGATTAAATTAAACATTCAAAATAAGGATATATCGACCATATAAGGATGACATTGGTAAAATATGAATGGTTGAATCACTAACTCCATGTGCCACTGCTAGGGATATAATTCCTGCACATTAAACATCACGATCAAGTGCAATTGCATATAATAACATGGCCGAAGCAATAAATGCATTAAATCACCTAATTTAATCATTTATTTAATTATATTAAAATAATCTATTTACATCACTCACGTTCGCATAAAGCATAACAACGCAGGAATGAAGTGAATAACCATAGCATTAAATCCATCATCTAACATAATCAGAGGTATCTCAAAATACCAGATAACCAGATCTCATCATAAAAACACACTGTCATCTCAAAATGGCATCGTCATGCAATATGATCAACTGAACAACATAGTAGTCTAAAATCTATGATATTGAAATCAAAGTATAACGTCTAACCCTCAAGTCCTCTCAAATATAAAACATCACATAAGTAACAGATATCTCTTAGATCAAAATATAACAAGGTAAATGTCCACAACACATAACCAAATAATCCAACATGAACAATCCATTTCTAATTACTTAAGCATTTAATAATGATTGTTTAAACAACAGTTAAAGGCACTTAAAAGATATAAGCGAACACAATCATAAACATGACTATCCACTACTACATGAACCTAGTCCAGTGTAGCATGGTAATAGTACACAGTGCAATCTCTGCACACATCTCAGGGTAATCACAGAACAACCTCATGATACCACATCGATCCTGGTAAGCACTAGCACAAACCTCAGTGAACCATAAATCATATCATAATCTCATAGATCAGTCATAAGCATAATCAAAGCAACTGATACAAAAACATAAATCCAAACACCTCAATGGTGTAGAACACTCGTGGTCACAATCATGATCCATCACAACAAAATATCAACAAGGTTGCATCCATCAAGATGATTTACAGAAGTCAAATGGGAGAGGCACTACAAAAATCCTATTGATGATTCTTCAAAATTGTAGGTAAACAATCCTAAGGTGACAATAGGGATAAAAATAGCTTTAAAAATGTTAGTTCTTTATTGTTTATGATCGATTATTTATAAAAAGGTATGGTGGTTGATCACATTAAAAAAAATATTATATAAATTATTTATTATAGGAGGCTTGGCAATGGTAGAATTCAAGTTACTTAGTATAGACAATGGATAGATAGATAACGCACATTAGAGAAGCAAAACAAATTTTGTCTAATTTGGGGTATAGAACATACAAACTATAAATGTTGAAGCACAAAAAAAAGAACAAAATTGAAGTAATTTGCAAAGAAATGACAACAACTTATCAAGGTTCACTAACTTGTGGCTAAGTCCACACTAAGTAGATAATTGTATTGATTAAATAGAGATGGTACTAATGATACAACAACAACATTTATAAAGACACAAATTACATATTATATGAACAATCACATAACTCAACAGACATATGATTGGAGGGAATACCATATGACTGTTTGCCTTCACTTCAGCAATCTCCCACCTAAAGAGCAACAAATGTCATAATTGACTAGCCAATTAATTTCTATTTCACTTCTTCTTAACAAGCCCAAGAGGAGTCCTAGCACATTCAAACTTCTCTTTTGAAACTACCTTTTTCAAGATATATGTCGGATTAACTGTTGTATCTATCTTTGTAACTCTTAATTTGCCTTCTTCAACTGCATAAAGAATAAAGTGAGCATGTATGTCAATATGCGTAGAATAACATTGAGAAGAATGGTTATGAGCCATGAAAATGGTGTTGTGATTATCACAAAATAAAACTTAGTGCTTTTTTGATATTTCATATCACTAAATAATCGTTGAAGCTAAATTATTTATTTTGTACCTTCAAAAAGGCCAAATATTTAGCCTTGACAAAAGAAAGTGCAATGGAATGTTACAACCTTGAAGCCTAACTAATGGTAGCTCCAACAAACATGAAGGCATAACCAGTGGTAGACCTTCATTTATCTAAGTTACCAACAAGATTAGAATCAATGAAACCTTGCAACTATACATTATTGCCACCAAAATATAAAACATAATTAGAAGTGTCTTTGAGATATCTTAGTATCCATTTAAGTGCTTCCTAGTGAGCCTTCCTGGGATTGCTCATGAAATTTCTCATAGCTCCCACCACATGAGAAATGTCAAGATGAGTGGAGACCATGGCATAGATAATTCTGCCAACTACATATTTGTGAGGAATTCTATCCAATATAGAGTCATTTATTTCTTGTGTTTATGGAAACAAATCAGAAGTTAAACATAAATGAGCAGCAAGAGGAGTAGAAACCATCATAGCATCAATCATATCAAATCTCTATACTACTTTGTTAATGTATATTTGTTGTGACATCGTAATCTCCTTTTTTCTTTGATATCTAGTGGTTGTCATGCCAAAAATCTTCTTAGCATCCCCTAAGTCCTTCATAACAAACTTTCTTGCCAATGTCTCCTTTAACTCATAAACAATCCCTATACTTGTACCAACTACCAACATTTTGTCAACATAAAGGAGAAGAATGATGAATTGACCATTAGGAATTTTCTTGAAATAAACACATGAATCTAAAGTGATCAGATTTTAAATACTATTGTCTCAGGGCTTGTTTGAGCCCATACAAGTGCTGGTTCAATATATAATAAATGTGGTGTTGTCCCTTTTTGATGAATTCTTGAGAATGCTCCATTTACAACTCCTCATCTGCATCACCATGTAAGAAGCAAGTCTTGACATCAAGCTACTCCAATTCAAGATCTCATACAACTATAAATCTCAAAATTGTTCGAATAGTTGTCATCTTAACAACTAGTGAGAAGATTTCATTGAAATCAATTACCTTTCCTTGATCAAATCTCTTTACAACTAATCCATTTTCCAATTTTATGGAAGAGTAATCGAGTCTCAAGTTTGGTTCTTGAGAAAAGAATTCATTTCCTCATTCATGATCACAACCTACCATTGATCAATATTTATATCATTGAGTATAAATCTATAATTTGTGGGTTCTGAGAATTCTGACACCAAGAGTAATGGTTCCTCTTTTTCATCAAATAAAAGGTCATAATCAGAGAATTTGGTCAGAAGCCTTCTTTCTTTGGTAGACCTCCTCAGACCTTGAACATTTTCTTCTTCATGTGTATTTTCAGTATTACTATTATGATCTAAAGAAATAGGAACTCCAATATTTGAAAGTACCCCATTACTATCTGTGTGATACAGACTTTTATGTAGATGGATACCATACAATTCATGTGGACTACCCTTTGAGTTGGGCACTTGGTGAATGGAAATATTTTTCTATCAAAATTCACCTTTAGATGTTTCAAAATTTTCAATGATAACATCATGTTATAGCTTATTGTGTGTTGCTTATGTGGATTGTCATTCATGCATAGAGATAATGTACAAATTTGAAACATTCCCATGTGCTAACCCCTATCCACCATTTTGAGAAAATCTATTGGAATCTCTTCTATTGATCTCATGTATTCTCCATAGGGAAGGCTTGGCAGTTGCAATTGAGAATTCCTTTCCCCAAGGCTATGGTTTTCTGTGCATTGATGTGAAGCAGAGCACAAGGATTGTATGTTATACTTGTTGTAGGTAATGTGGGATTGTGCAAGTTAATTCTACAGAGCAACCACTATGTCTTATATGTGGACCCATCTTTTTATTTTGAAATTTTTTTCAAGGAGGAGTGCTTTCACAAACCTGGTCATAATCTATAGACTATCCATTATCTTGAGAAGAGAAATAACAAAATTCCCATGGTGAATTATTGTTATTACCTATGTGTCTAGATATGGAGGATTGTGATAAAGTAGGAATTGGGAATAGAACATAGGTGGTTGGGGAATTACAGTGGTATCGCCTTGTGATGAAAAGTGAGCAAATGCATTTCCATTGTTGCCAATATCTAGAAGAGGCACATATTCTTTGATAGAGGTCTTATTTTTCACATTAGGAAAAGAAGTCTCAATGACAACTACATTTTTGTTCCTAATAATCTTTCTATTAGTTAAGATTTAAAAGTCTAAAATCAAATTGATCTTCTCCATATCCAAGAAACATGAACTACTGTGGTTTAGAATCAAACTTGCTCCTCTTTTTCTTAGGAACATGAACAAAGGCTTGACAACCAAAAACTCAAAGATGTAAATAAGAGATTCTTCTATCCAATCATTCCTATTTTGGGCTTCTAAAATCTAAGCACAATAACGGACTTCAATTAATTAAATACATGGATGCATTGCATGCTTCATCCCAAAATTCTTCGCCTAAGCTAGCATTTGAAAACATAAACTGAGCTTTCTCATATAATAGATATATTGAGCCTTTCTACTATCCCATTTTCTTGAGAGGTGCAGGGGACAACTTTCACCCTTCAAATGCCATTATCTACATAAAAACAATCAAACTCCCACGATAAAATTCACCTCCACTATCCATTTTCAAGCATTTAATTTGGTGACTACTTTATTTTTCAACAAGAGCTTTGAAAACTTTGAGCATAGAAAATATTTCATACTTTTTAGCCATCATATAAATCCAAAATTTCCTAGTACAATAATCAAGGAAAGTAGAAAATATTTTGCATCTCTTAAAGAAGTGACCTTAGAAGGACTAAAGGCATTTGAGTGTACTAGTTCCAATGGTCTAGCCTTCATGTCATGTCCATCCTTCAAGAAGTTTACCCATCTTTTTTTTCCATAGAGACAATGTCCGTAAAGCTCAAAGTTTGTTGATTGAAGACCCAACAGTTGACCCCTTTTGAGAATAACCTCAATTTCTTTCTTACTCATGTGGCCTAGCCTTTAACTCCAAAGTTCCACATTTTTTCCCACACCAATCATAGTGACTCCTAGTTCAGTACAACTCTCAAACATACGCAAACTACTAACCTTATTGCCCTTGGTAATAATTATGGAACCTTTGTGATGCAGGAGCATCAAGCTTGGATTTTTTGGACCTGATAGTTCATGCAGTCAAGGATGTGATCAAGGCATATTAGTAGCCATTTTTTATGTGCACATAATGATTAGATTAATCATATAGGATTTAGAGCCCTTTTGGTGGTTAGTGGT
Organism: Cupressus sempervirens; assembly: GCA_028749045.1. Taxonomy (NCBI): domain Eukaryota; kingdom Viridiplantae; phylum Streptophyta; class Pinopsida; order Cupressales; family Cupressaceae; genus Cupressus; species Cupressus sempervirens. The sequence continues at coordinate 585,365,989 of CM053790.1, forward strand.
AATGTGTTCATATTTCTTGGGCAGGCTTTAGAGATTATTTTTGTGAGCTTTGATCTATGGGAGTTGTTAGATAAGTGAGAGGGAGGGGGGTGAATTGGTATGTTTAGTTATCCTATAGTCCCTTCAAAAAAATTTAGTACCAAACAAACATTACAAACATCATCAACAATCACTCAGTGTACACATTCAACTTTATCATTTAAGTCTTTCAAACACTTTATCTAGATTGTTCTTTCACTATTTTGTTTTAATCAACTGATAGTAATAAAACTTAGTTATTATCGACCATTGACTTATTTATTTCTAAGTTGCAATAAAATGAAAATAACTTCAAACATAACAACATTCACACAATTAACACCATAATTTTAACGTTGAAACCTTGTGAAGGAAAAACCATCTGAGATCAGCAACCCAAAATTTTCACTCTTCTAAAGTGAGCTCGGCTTAGAGCCAACCTTATCAAAGGTTACATACACATTGTTAATGTGACCTTATTAGAGGATTTAGCCAAAATATCATTTAGACCCTATCACTCCTTGATCTTGTCTAAAGAGTGGCTTGCTCTAAAGGACTTACAAACATCACTAATCAATGTTACCATATAGGATTTCATAGACTTGCTAGGTCCACTCGGTCTACAAGATTTTCCACTACAATGATTATAAAGTAACAATGTAACAATGATCCATTTAGGTATAGCACTACCTTGCTCATTCAGATCTCCTTTCTATCCTTGTCTCTGTCTGATCTATGTCTTATTGATCTTCTTTCTCTATTCTCTTGACTGGTTGATCCTTTCCTTCTTTCTTCCAACTCTACTTGATTTTCCTATCTCAGCTATCTTATTTCACCTTTTCAACTTCACATTCATAGTAACTTGATCAATAGCCTAAAAAATTGTCTTGATCTCCTCCTTAAATACTCAAATCTCGGTTTCCAAATTCTTCCATCTAATGTTGCTTAATGACAATTATCAATTTCAAATTCAATGTACTTGACCACATAGAAAATAAAACTTTGCATAGAACTTTGTGCTCATCCTCATCCTTCTTCAATCTCCATCATAAAATTCTTATTGAATTTTCCCAGTCATTGATCTTGCAATAAATTTGACTCATTCCTTTGACGATCTCAAACTTTCCAAATTTTCATCAAAAGTCAGACTTAGATTCCATCTTTTCACTTTTTTTCTTCCAAGTGTTATTTGGTGAACATAACATTTCACTCCAGTAAAATAGTACTCAATTAATACTAGACTTTCTCAGATAATACTAAATTTCCCTCTTACTTAACCACTCTACTGAATTACATTATTACTCAGCGAATAAAATCTTCCTTCTTTAACCTTTTCACTTGATTAATGTTGCATATCTCAATAAATTATAATAATACATGATTATAGATTAATCAAACAACCATTACATTATTACTGTCCAACTCATTCAAATGCCAATTGAATACCATACTTATCAATTTTGTCTTCAACACGGTTTCTTCAAATCCTCTTCATCAATCTAATGATATGGCACTCTACTAAATTAGCATAATGTCTAGCTAACTAAGACTTGACATCTATGACAAGATAACAACTGATATGACTCTTTTACATACATTCATAGAATTACCTCTTACATTATCAGTTGGGGCTAACAATCTCCCCCTTTGGCATTGATGGCAACACATAGCATATGATTTTACATTATAAAACATTACATAAGAGAATCAAATGTATGCATTGTCAACAATACAACTTTTAAGCTCTATAGCTTCATCTACAAGATCTTTGTAATTCAGTTTTGTATCTTCAGCAACAAAAACAATCTTTATCAACATATCTCCCCCTTAGGATATGATTTCTTCATCTCTTTCAAATTCTCTCCATAGGTAGTCTTCTCTAGTATTCTCCTCATTTTCATACTTCTCTCCCTCTTTATTATTTTTACTGATTCTCTCCCCCTTTGACAACAATGCCACATGCCAATATAAATTTCAATATAAAACTTATAAAACCTTGTAGTTATCCTTGTACCTTTCATTTATAGTTTACATTAGTTCCATCACAGTCATCTTCACAACTTTAGAAATGTTCCTAAATTGTGAACTCTTGCATCGACTCCACAAATATATTACAATTCATCCATGAATTGATGCAATATGCATCTTTAGCTAGTTAATTTTGGATAGAGGTAAGACCCGTAGTTTACCTCTCAGATACTCAAAAGCATCCCTAGGCAATGGCTTAGTAAATATGCATGTATTTTTCTCTTTAGACTTCACATATTCAAACCTCACTTGTTTCTCTTGTACTTGCTTCCTCAAATAATGATACGTGATTGATATGTGCTTTTTTTTTGCATGCATCACTCAATCTTTTGAAATATTTCTTGCACTAGTGTTATCAAAATAAATAGTAACAGGATTAATTACCTCTTCTTGTATGTCTTCTAGCAGTTGCTTAATCCATACAATATTTGAACAATTTATTGTAGCAACAACATATTCAGCTTCAACAATAGATCGTGAAATACAACTTTGGTCCTTTCTTATCCATGTTATCAATCTTTCTCCTAAAAATAAAGCTCCACCACTTGTTCTTTTTATATCATCAACATTTCTAACCCAATCAACATCTGTATAGACTTTAACATTAAATTCATCCTCTTATTTATACCATAGGCCATAATCTTTAGTTCCTTTTAGATACCTATATATCATTTTCACAACAGTCATGTGAGTCTCTTTTGGATTAGATGAGAAGCTTGCAAAAATTCCAATGACAAGTGCACTATATGGTCTACTATGTACAACATACTATAACTTTCCAATCATAGATTTGTATTGAGTCTCATTTACCTCACCTATAGTGTCTTCTTTTGATAATTTTACTCTAATCACTATAGGTGTATCATTTGGCTTAGACTCTTCCATTCCAAAATTCTTCAAGATTTATTTCACAGACTTAGACTAAGTGACATATATACCTTCCCTTGTTTGATAGACTTGTAATCCAATGAAGAATTTTATCTCTCCAAGCATTGTCATTTCAAATTATATACTCGTTTGATCATAAAATGTCTTATACAACATGTCATCAATAAATATTTCAATAATCAATGCCATAATTTCATATTCATATTTCAAATATAGACTATTGTTTTCACTTGTCCTAGAAAACCCAATCTTCAATCAAATAAGAATTTAACCTTTCATACCATGCTCTCAATGTTTGTTTCAATCCATACAATTCTTATTTTAACTTGCAAACCATATTCTTCTGATTAGGGCCAATAAAACCTCTAGGTTATTCAATATATACTTCCTATTCAAGTACTACATTCACAAATGCAGATTTGATAGCCATTTGATATACTTTGAACTTCTTGTATGTAGCATAAGCCAACAATGTTCTTAATCCTTCCAATCTAGCCACAGGTACAAAATTATCACCATAATCTATTCCTTCTTCTTGTGCATAACCTTTGCAAACTAGTCTTGCCTTGTTCCTTACCACTTCTCCATTTTCATTCAGCTTGTTTCTGAATATCCATTTAGTTCACCTCACATTCTTGTCTGTAGGTCTTGATACTAGTGTCCATGGGTTATTCTTCTCAATTTGATCAATCTTCTCATTCATAGCATTTATCCAATATTCATTGTCCAATGCAAACTTTACTCTTCTTGGCACCTACTTCTTGTTCATACTCCAACACTTCTATCTCCAATGATTTGTTCAAAGGAATGATTCTTTCTCAAATATTTGGCCAACACAGATTCATTTATTTGATTTTCAATATTTCTTCACTCAGTAGGGGTTCAACTTCCTTCTCAGGTTGAACTATTTGATGCTCGGGTAAAGCATTCAATATCTCAGGTGATATTGACTAATTCTTGTTGGATTATGGTTGTAACTCGAGTAATGTATCAGGTTCCTCTTCACACACACACACACACACACACACACACACATACATATATAAACTTATTGTAATCTCTAGGTTCCTTCTTGTTTTCCACATCATTCCTTTCTACAAACTCATCAAACCTTACATTTGTACTTTCAATCATCTTGTTAGTAAATATGTTCAAACATTTATAAAAATTTCTCTTAGATGAATAACCAAGCAATATACCTTCATCTCATTTTACATAAAATTTACCATTCTTTGCATCTTTGTGAATATAACACCTACTTCCAAATATTTTGAAATAACTTACATTCAGTGTATCACCATACCAAAGTTCATAGGGCATTTTGTTTGTTCCTTTCTTCAATTGAACTTGGTTGAGAGTGTAAACAACATTACTAATTTATTCTCTATAGAATATCTAAGAAACCTCCTTTTCAATCATTAATGTCCTTGCACAATCCTCAATTGATGTATTTGATGGAAATGTAATGCAGGTTAGGTGACTAAGAGGGGGGTGAATTAGAAACCACTCAAAACATCTTTCTCTTACTCCACTTTATTATATTATCTAATCTACTTGCATGCATGAAACATAAATCAATAAAGTAACAACACCATAACACTTTGACACAAGATTGGTAACCCATAAAGCCTCCAAGTAGAAAGTCAAACTAGGGTGGAGATGACACCCATAATGCTTCACTACTGTAGTAATAAAGTTGGTCTATTAGTGCTTACAATTGATCACTTTTGGTGATCTTCTTAGTTAAGAGTAAGAAGGACTTTTAGGTGCACCTTGTGAAAGGATTTATACAATAAAATTAAGTATGTACTCTATTAGGAGTTTTTGCAAAGGACTATTAGGTTCACCTTGTGAAAGGATTTGAGATGGATGCACCTGTTAGGATGAATCAGTGGATTGATCTTGCTTACAACTTTTTTTACTGATGAAGATCCTTTGGAGTAAATTGATCACATGACTGTGATATATGAGTCTTTTCCTTTCCTTTCTGTAGCATGTAGCCTTCTAAATACTCTTCTCTTTCATATTTTCTTGTATGCAATGCTCTTCAATTAATAGTCCATCATTTGGATAATCAAAGTACCTTATATGTATATCCATCCAAATAATTGCATTAACAGGTGGTCTACAACTTCAATAATTTCAAAAATAATTACCAAGTCAATTTTGTGCTGAGACTCGGCTCTAATAGCTTACTCGAGTGATACTATAGACACTCAGGTAACACTATCACCTTGGCTAACTCTGACACTCGGTTGATACTAGATGCTTAGTCCATATTGGTCACTCAGAAAACTTGGCTGGCTCAGTTCACATTGCTCTTCCTATTTAGTTCTCATTCTAAAACAAGAATGCTAACCTAACTTAGTTTACACTAGAGCTCGGTATATACTATCAAATTGATTGACATTGCTCTCTTATTGCTTGTTTAAAACTGTTAACATGGTTCATACATGAGCTTGGTTACTACTGACTTCTTATGATAACAAAGTGTTTTGACACTAATTGACAATATGTCATGCCATAAGGTTTACAATCTTCCCCTTTGGCATTAGTGATAAAAACACTTATCACGCACAAAATCTGAAATTAAAATTCTTTAGTCAACCTTCCCCTTTGAGCGTGCTCTATTCTATAGCTCGGTTTGCACTAAAAACTCTGCAAATTGGTTTGAACTGAAAACTCCATTTTTTATTTTTCAAATTTTTTTTTGTTTAACTTCTTTTTACATATCTTATGTTGTACATATTATTTCTATAAATATTCCCTCTATTATATATATATATATATGTATGTATATATATGTATGTATATATATATGTATGTATATGTATGTATATATATATATATATATATATATATATATATGTATGTATATATATATGTATGTATATATATATGTATATATATGTATGTATATATATGTATATGTATATATATGTATGTATATATATGTGTATATATATATACATACATATACATACATACATATATATATACATATATATACATACATATATATACACATATATACATATATACATATACATATACATACATACATATACATATATACATATATATATACATACATACATATATATAATACATATATATATATATGTATATATGTATATATATATGTATATGTATATGTATGTATATATATATATATATATATGTATATATATGTATATGTATATATATGTATATATGTATGTATATATATATGTATATATATATGTATGTATGTATATATATATATATATATATACTTTCCCCCTTGTTTTTGTTACAAATGCCAAAAATTTATAAGGTTATGCCAAAATGAGAGAGAAAATCATGATGTACCTTCAAAATCAAAGACATAGTCTTATCCCAGTTATCTTGTAGCACCTTTAATATGTGTAGATCAATTTGAAGTTTTACTAATAACTCCAACATGTGGTCTTCCACTAAAAGGTTTGTGTCCTTAACTAGTGTCTTTGCATGATATATTATTGTCTCCATAATGTCCATGTGGGGAAGCATCATACTTTGTATATCTACCAAGGTTGCCCTTATTTTGGCCTCTTCTCTTAATAGCTCTGCCTGAAGATCTGTCAAAAATATGACTTTCACAAAATTATTTAAACTAGAACTTGGGTTGAGTGCCAACTAAATGGCACTAGCCTTCAAGTCCATATCAATCTTAGCTAATTTATCTTTTATTTCCTTGGTAAAATTAGTTGTATTGATCAACTTTACAAATAAAGATACAAAATTGTTCACAACATTTTCTAAAGAAGAAGTTAAAGTAGACAATTCTACTTGATCAATGGCTATCTTCCTTGCTACATTTTCTAGCACTTTATTTCAAACTTCCTTTTAGCTTTGTCAAGGAGTTTGTCCTACCCCTTTGTGTCTTCATTGAACTTATGTACAATTTCAACTAGTTGTTCAATTATAGGGCCTTTTTCATTTACCTCAATAGATAGTGAATCCACTAATATATCTTTAATATCCTCTAAAACTTTTCCTCTATCCCTTTCTTCCCTTGGGATCCATTGCTTGGCTCTTTTCTTCCATAGTTCTCCTAGTGTGTCCATTTTCTTAGCAAGTATATTAGATTGGTCCAATTTGGGATTACAATCTCTTCATCTAGATCAATAACATCAACAATATTTCATTTTCCTTTTCCCTTGATAGTTGATGAAGGTATGATCTCCTTTCCTTTGTCAACCAAATCTAGTTGATGCTTGGTTAATAAACGAGGAGCATGTTGCTTGATCACTAATGGATTAGAACTCGGTGAAGATGCAGTAATCTTCACCTTCACTACTCGATTGAGTTGGGTTCAACTCAATAGACTGTAGCTTTGGTGTAGACTTAGGAGGTGTTGATGGGACTGATGCTATGACTTGTGTTGTAATCTTCTCAAGATCAAATTCTTCAATAGTCTGAACATTTGGTAGGTCTTCCTCTTCTCTATTGTCTAAGATTGTTTTCCACCTATTGGATGTGGACTGCACAACATGCTCTATGTTATTTGAAAAAAAATTGAAAGGCTTTAAGATTCTACTTGTTTTCATACTTAGATAGGGCCTTCTTGATTTCCTTCTCAAAGAGGTTTGGCATGATCTTTTTTTATAGCTTTCTCTCTGATGTCTTTCTCTGTCTTGAAATTTTTTTCCCAATGGTGAGAGACAAAATTTAGTAGGGATTTAGGATATTTCCCTTTTATTCTAGTAGGTTCATACTTCCATTTTTCCATCTTCTCAACCATTGCAACTTCAATTTGTCTTCGTTCATCCTTGCTTTTAGTTTCATATTTGAGGAATCTGAATTCTGCCATCCCACTACCTTCCTTTAATGTTTTAAGTCTATGTTCAAAGGTAGGTGGGGGCCTTTTTAGAGAGATTATTGAGGTGTTATCTTCATCTTCATCATCATCCTCATCTTCAAGCCTCAATTTCCTTCTTCACTTCGTAGGCTTGGTAGCAGTGATTACAAGGGTAGAGGACCTTGTTGATTTCTTTGATGGATTTTTTGCCTTCTTCTTTGGAGGTTCCTCTGCCTCTTCTTATTCCTCTTCTACATCATCACCTTTCCCTTCAATAAGAAAGAGAGGGAAATTTGATTTGGCAAGCTTCTTCTCAATGTTTTCCAACCTTTTCTTTCCTCTCTTCAAGATTTGAGGAATCTAAATCTCAAGTGAAATTTTGGTCTTTGCTTCTTCATATGTTCCAAAGTATGTAGCCTTTGGATCTACATGCTCATTGATGAAAGCCTGAATGATATTTTTGGTTTCATCAATGTTCACATCATATGCCAGAGGCTTCACCCATGCAATCCTGGGTTTGACTGTCTGAATATGTACTTTATTACAGTCAACCAGGAAACATATGTCTTGCTTATATTCATCTACCAATTATTTATGGATCCTAAACCTACTCTGCATCCTCTCCTTAAATTTTTTAAATTATGCATCCCTGATGGCTTCAAATTTCTCACTCTTTTTATCTATGAGTTCATTGATCTAATATCGGGTTGTCTTTCTTCCATACAACAGTTCCTTTTGATGGAAAAAAATTTTGCACATAAAAGAACAAATAGATCAAGAGTGAACCAAACTTACATGAATTGTTCTTGGAAGCTCAAATGCTCTCCACGCTCTTGTTCAAGTGGATGTGTTGAAGCTCGGTGAGGTCAAAAGAAAAGTTCTTCCTTATGATCTTATATGCCAGGTTAATTGCTTCACAAGGCATGTTGTTTGGTCAGCTTGAACTATAAATCTTTTGAGCTATGACATGAATGCCAAAATTTATTTCCATTTCAGTCGCATTATTCAACTTCATGCCTCTACCATCCCATTTAGCTAGGGTTAGCTTAGCTAGTTTTGCCTATCCTAGGGTTTTGGTTGTTTTGGACTTCTTCATCATTGGGTAACCAGTGATTCAATGAATCATCTTCTTAGTGATGGGAAATAGTTGCTCAAGCCAGAGGTTCATGTCATGGACTCGAGTCAATACAAACATAATTTACTTAATTCAAAAATTCCTTGACATATGAATGGTGTGGGTTAAACCCTTAACTTCCATATGCTTGTGTTCTAGTTTCAACACATCATTTTCACACAATGCACCATATGCCTGATCCAACTCAAAATTGCCTAGTTCTTAAATTGAACAATGATAAAATGACCTTACATCATGAATAAGAAGTACCTTGGAAGGAATGACTGAATGTGCTCCTTGTGGATCCTTTTCTTCAGCAATCATAGGATAAAGCTTGAACTTAGGTGGAATGCAGTCTAAGCTTTTCACCAACATTTTAGAAGCCTTTTCAACCTTTGCACTTGAAGAGGCTTACATATCGATCGGTTGCTGAAGAACTATAGATGGTAACTTTACCTACAACTTTTCTTCAAGATAAATTCACTCTAAATCACATGGGAGCTTGAAGAATGCTATGCTTTATTAGATGTTTGAATTTGCAGTGAAGAAATGGATCTTTGATTTCTCCTTTTTATCAAATTTTCAATTTGAGGGCCTCATTAATGCTCCATACTTAGGTGGGTGAAGGAGGATCAGTTAGGTCTTCAAACCTTGATTGTACCATGAAGCTTAGTTAGGACTAGCTAACCATACTCAGTTGAGTCTAACCTTTCTCGATTAAGCTTGAAGAGTAACTCACTTAGCTCTAACATCTCAGTTATAACTGAGACTTCCATTTATTCTAGAGCATTTTTTATGTTGATTTGGACTTTCTTTCTTGGTTAATTGGAACTAATGTAGAATATGATTTTGTTTATAGCTTTAGCGGTCTCCTTGCATGCTTATGTAGAGATGATTGAATCACCCAACTCATTTCCTTGGGTGTCTATAACCTCACTATTTTGACTTGAACTCTGGAGATTTCCTCACCCATTGCTACTTTATTTGAGTCCTTATCTTATCATCTTTAATTGTAGCTTGATTCATATAGTTTTTTTCTAGATGACCAAGTTCTTTGCATACATAGCATCTTTTGGTAGGATTCCTCTTTCTGGAGTGATTCTTCATATAGTTAGCTCCAATGTGTCCATACTCACCACATAGATACCATCTGCACCATGTGTTGTAATCCCAACCAAAGATAGCTTTAGCAAGCTATTTAGTAGTGTTAAATTTCTTGATTCTACATTCTAAATATTTATGACCTTGTTTGTAATTACATGTGAAACATTTTCTTTCAAAATTAGTTTTCTCTATGCATTCACTTTCACTATGTCCATGTTTTTTGCAACTGTAACATTTACCATTAAACTTTGAATTTCCATTGCTCCAACATTTTTGTGATGTATGCCCTAATTTTCCACAATGATTACATGTAGCTCTTTTTTTGTTTTGAGCTCCTTGCTGTGATGATTCTCCTTGTTCAATGTAGCCTAACCCTACTTTCCCTTTATGTCTATTTTGAGATAGCTCAACCAAATGATCCATGCTTTCTTTTGATCTCAACATTCTTTGATTGGTTTCTTTTTCTACTCTAAGATCATTTATGATTCTTTCATTTTATGTCTTTAGATCGATGACTTCTTGATTTGCACTATTCAATTGATTTATCATATATGTCTGATGTAGTGAAAGTTGGTGCATTTCATTGTATTTTTCTTCTAGTCTAGTGTTTAGTAATCTTTTTTCTTCTTCTACCATATCTTTTTCATTGTCATCTTTGTTCTTCTATTCCATGACTTCACATATCTTGACTGAATGAATCTCTTGTTCTCTTTTTAATTTTCTGACTTCTTCTTGTAGAATGAGGTTCCTTCCAAGTAGATGTTCTATAGCTACATCTCCTTCATATGAACTTATTTCTTTGAAAATATCTTCAATTATTTCCTCAGTGTATAGATTGTCAATCATCTGTGTTGATAACTGTATTCATCTTTTCATGGAATGAGAGAGTTGATTCTTCATCTTTTTTATTTGTTCCATGGCCAGGTATAGATCAAGCTTGTCATTCTTAATGAATTTCTGTAACTTGTAAACTTCCATTGTCTTTGATCTTTGCTCTCAACTTGCTAAACTTTTGATAAGATAACCTTGCTGTGATACCAATTGTTGGAAATGTAATTCAAGCTAGGTGACTGAGACAAGGGTGATGAATCAAGAACCACTCAAAACTTCTTTCTCTTACTCCACTTTATTATATTGTATAATCTACTTGCATGCATGAAATATATATCAATTAAGTAACAACACCATAACACTTTAACACAAGATTGGTAACCCAAAAATCCTCCAAGCAGAAGGTAAAATTGGGGTGGTGATGACACCCACAATGCTTCACTACTACAATAATAAAGTTGGCCTATTAGGACTTACAATTGATCACTTGTGGTGATCTACTCAATTAAGAGTAAGAAGGATTGTTAGGTCCACCTTGTAAAAGGATTTATACAATAGAATTAAGTATGTACTTTCTTAGGAGTTTCTGCAAAGGACTGTTAGGTCCACCCTATGAAAGGATTTGAGACTGATGCACCTGTTATGATGCACCAGTGGATTAATCTTGCTTGTAACCTTTTTTTTCTAATGAATATCCTTTGAAGTAAATTGATCTCCTGACTATGATAGATGAGTCTATTCCTTTCTTTTATGCTACTTGTAGCCTTCTAAATAGTCTTCACTTTCATATTCACTTGTATGAAATGCTCTTCAATTGATAGTACATCATTTGGATAATCAAAGTACCTTATATTTATATCCATCCAAATAATTTCATTAAAAATTTCACTACAACTTCAATAGTTTCAAAAATAATTACCAAGTCGGCTCAATGCTAAGACTCGAGTCCAATATCTTACTCGAGTGATACCGCAAATACTCAAGCAACACTGTCACCTTGGCTAACTAAAGAAATTGGTTGATGTTGGATGCTTGGTCCATACTGATCACTTGAAAAAATTTGTTGGCTTGGTTCACACTGCTTTGCTTGCTCAATTCTCATTCTGAAACAAGAATTCTAACTTGACTCAGTTTACACTAGAGTTCAGTAGATACTATCAACTTGGTTGACACTGCTCTCTTCTTTCTTTTTTAACACTATTAACTTGGTTCATACATGAGCTTGATCACTATTGACTTCTTATCATAACTAAGTGTTTTGATACTAATTGACAATATGTCATGCCATAAGGTCTACACTATTTCTCCTTTCAACAATCCCACTTTGTTGTGGTGTCCTTAGTATAGACAACTAGCACAAAAGTTAGTAAATTCAATAGACATAAACTTTCCACCTCTATTAGATCTTAAACATTTCAATGATTTACCATTTTCTTTCTTAACTCTAGCTTTATACCATTCAAACATATCAAAAGTATGTGATTTTACCTTCTTGAACATAATAGTCATAATTATTCAATAATCATCAACAAACAATATGAAATATATGTCACCATAGTAACTATCAATTGGACCACATAAATTAGTATCCACTAATTATAGTATAGTATTTGAAGTGTGTCTTTCTTGAAAAACTAGACTCGTCATCTTATCGAGTTGACATTCTTTGCACAACATTTTTTGGTTTTTACAAATTAGGTAAGCCTCTTACTCTTTTCTTTCTACTAATTTTTACTAGGTTCTCAAAGTTTACATGACACAACCTTTTATTCCATAACCATACATCTTCAATTTTAGCAAATGAGTGTGTCTCAACGGTAAGATCAAGGTAGAATAAGTTATATTTTGTTTGCATTCTTGTTCCAATAATATTACCTTCATCATCAAAGATCTTGACCTTTCTATTCTAAAATTCTAGCTTATGATCTAAATTATTCAATTGTGTAACACACAAAAGATTATACTTTAGTCCTTGTACCCAATAATCATCATTACATCTAATCTTATCATTCAACATTAGTGATTCTTTACCTTTTACAGGACATGGAACATCATTACCTAGCTTAACAGATCTACCATCATCAATTTATTCATATTTATCAAACTTACTTAGATCATTAGTCATGTGATGTGAGCATCCACTATCAATAATCCATAAGTCATTCTTACTAACATGTGAAATAAGTGTAGTTTCACTTTTATACCTTCATCATTTGGATCTTCCTCAATTTCAAATAAACCATCTCAACTACTTCCTTGTTATCATTGGAACTAGACCCAGTATGCTCTTCCTCAACAATGTAGAATGACTTCTTCCCTTTGTCTTTGTAATTGCCATCTTTTTGTACTTGAAATCTTTCTTTTCATTTTTGTCACTCTTACTTCTGTTAGGAAATTTAGTAGAAATTGACTAACCTCATTATATTTGGAACAAATCGGGGGAAATTTACCTTTATATGTACCTTTATCTCTTGATAACCTTCTTGCAAGCAATGCTTCATTTTATCCAGATCATCCTCAGATTCAAATTTTCTTTCTTCTTTACTTTTCTTTCTTTTCTTGAAACTTCCAATGGTTAGTGATTATTTTAAAGCATCTTCAATTGTAACCATACTATTGTCATAATTTCTCTACTCAAATGTAGTCAACCGACCAATTAACTCTCAAGTGTCAAGATATTACTAAGCATAGATCTTACTTCTTGAATAGTAGAAACTTTGGTAGCATAAATAGAAAAAAGAGTTATGAGATTGCACCTCCAATAGCTTTGATTGCACTCACAACTTTCTTTATTCAGTTTAAAATTGAGCAACGTTCTCACATTTTCTCATTTTTCATGTCATTATACTCTCCTCTAAATGTTTTATCTTTGGCTTCTTACATTATCATCTCCTCCATGTACAAGTGTTAATTTATCCCACATTAGCTTGACAGTAGTGGAATCCTTGATATCATCAAACTCGACATCATTGAGTGCAGATACAATCTCAACCATCAGTCTATTATGATTTCTTTTCTCATTTATTTACTTCATAGTCAGAGGACCAAGAGGAATTGTGTATTCATGTTCCAAAAAATGTGTGACATAGTCTCCAATTGTTAAATAATTGGGAGGGGAGGTGAATCAGTTATGTTCAATCCTACAATCCCTTCAAATAATCTTAGTACCAAACAAACATTACAAACTTCATCAGCATTCACTTAGTGTACACATTCAAATTTATCATTTAACTCTTTCAAACACTTTACTCCATATTATTCTTTCACAATTCTGTTTTAACCGAATGACAATAATCAAACTTAGTTATTACCAACCATTAAATTAGTTATTATCGAGTTGTTGTAAAATGAGAATAACATGAAAATAACTTGGAACACAACAACATTCACACAATTGACACCATGATTTTAATGTGGAAACCCTGTGAAGGAAAAAAACCACTTGGGATTGGCAACCCAAAGTTTTCACTCTTCTGAAGTGAAACTGGCTAAGAGACTGCCTTGTTACAGGTTACATACATTTTGTTAATGTGACCTTGTTAGAGGATTTAACCAAAAATCATCTACATCTTATCACTCCTTGACCTTGTCTAAAGAGTTTCCTACTATAAAGGACTTTAAAAACCACTAATTGATGTTACCATATAGGATTTCAAAGACTTGATAGGTCCACTTGGTCTTCAATATTTTTTTCTATAATGATTAGAAAGCAACAGTGTAACAATGATCTATTTAGGTATAGCACTACCTTTCTTGTTTAGATATCATTTTTGTCCTTGTCTCTATCTGATCTCAATCTTCTTGATCTTCTTTCTTTGTTCTCTTGACTGGCTAATCCACTCCTTTTTCCTACTCTACTTTTCTCCTAGCTCAACTATCTTCTTTCACCTTCTTCAACTTTTCATGCATAGCAACTCAATAGACAACCAAATTAGTAGCCTAACATTTAATTTATTTCCTCTTTAAATAGACATTCCTAGGCTTCTAGATTCTTCCATCTAATTTCTCTTAATCACAATTGTCGATCTTAGATTCAATGTACTTGACCTCATAGAACATAGAACTTTGTATAGAACTTTGTGCTCATCTTTATCCTTCTTCAATCACCATCATCAAATCATTATTGAATTTTCCCATTTTTTGATCTTGCAACAAACTTTGGCTCATGCCTTTGACCATCGCAAACTTTCCAAAATTTAATCAAAAGTCGACCTTAGATTCCATCTTTTCACTTTTGTTCTTCCAATTGTTACTCGATGAACACAACATGTAACTTGGGTGAAATAGTACTCATTTAATACTAGAATCACTTAGGAAATACTCAATTTCCCTCTTACTTAGCCAATTTCTTAGTCAACATTGTAGTCACTCGATAAATGCAATCTTCTTTTGTTAACCTTGATCTCAATACATTGCAATAATACATGACTTTAGAACATTCAAACCAACATTACATTATCATTGTCCAACTCATTCAAGTGCCCATTGAATACCATTCTTATCAATTCTATCTTCAACATACTTTCTTCAAATCCTTGTTATCAATCAAAACCTCTTCATAAATCTAATGATATGGCACTCTACTGAGTTAGCATAAAGTCTAGCATTACCTCTTACATTATTAGTTGGGCTTAATAGGAGTTGGCTTGTGTGATCTTGGATTTTGATTGTTGGGTGCCACATGGACCTATGTTTAAGGGAACATACTCCTATTTGGTCTTATGAGTTAGTTATGCATTGTAAACTTGGGGATTGTCCTAACTCTTATTTGATTTAGTCAGTCAAGATGACTTGTGGCTTGAGTGTGCATTTAATGTGAGTGTTTTTTTATTGTAACTTGATAGGTCAACTTGTGTATTCTCTAAATGTGGGCCTCAAGAATTAGAAACACACTTCAACATAGTCATTCCATAATGGGTGTCATCCAAGAATGAACATTAGATTATATATCCTAAAGGGCACAATCATATCAACTTTTTGGCTTCTATCTAAATGGGGTTTGAGTGATTTCCCTCAAGATCGAGAGTTCAATGAGTAGACCAATTGAAATAAAGAATTTATGCTAGAATGATCTATAAGATTATGCTATATTTTTATGATTTTCTATGCAAGATAGATGAAATTAATCTATATGAAATAAAAGTTAATCTAAGAAAGAGAGAACATCTAAGATAAGCATGATTGAAAATTGGACTAAATGAGAATACTAAAATGTAATTAAAATCTTGTGAATGCACAAATGTTGAACTCTCAAATTGGCATTGTTTCGATACTCATAAATTCATCCCCTCAAATGTGAGACAAAGGTTATCTTTTATAAATACCCAGAATCAATCAATGGTCAAGATTGAATTTGATGAACGGTGGAGATTTGATGAGAGTTCAGTCATAATAACAAGTTTCCTTTTAGAGGAGAAGTTAAGTCATTGCTTTTGAGATGAATGATGTAGTTAACTGATTTGTTTCCCTTGCCAAATTTGAGTTGACTCATTGTTTCCAATTGTGAACTAAGGAGTGGATTTTGGAGAGAATATTTGATTTATTAATTAAATATGACCTCATAATTGCATAATATAATTTTTCAATAATTGAGATGAGGATATCTAATTAAATTAAATATATTTAATTCCTTATGTCATTTGTATTATCTAAAGGGGTTAGTTAATTCAATAACTTGTGCTAGGACCTTTAACCAAATTAATTCAATCAGAAGGGTTTACTAGCCAATTTAAGTCAATATTTTAGAAATTAAATAGAGATGTATGATTATTGCAAATTAAGGGTTTTCTCGCAATTTGATACTCAGATCAAGTAGAGACAAGTGTCAAAAGTGGCAAATAGGACTTTGTCGATTTAGACGTTGATGATTTAAGACTAATGCACAAAAAATGGTTTAGAATATCAAGGTGCCAATTTTGGGGAATTAAATTTGCCCCTCTTTGAATTGATGTGTGAGAAGTGCATTGATTCAAAGAATAGCTTGATGTTTGAAGCATAGAATAAAACTGAGATTGGCCCTCAGATTGATGATATGAAGAACAATAGATGATATTTTTAGGGTTATCTTTAGAATGAAGCTTAATCCTCTAGCGTCCAAATAGAACACCTGGATACATGTCCAAGAGAGTAAAGATTTTCACAATCAAAGAGTTATCCCTAGAACGAGGCTCAATCCTCAAGTGTCTAGATATAATTTCCATATACATATCCATTGAAAAATGACAAGACCAATCAAAATTCATAGGATTGTACCTAGTACGAGGTTTAATCCTCATGAGTCTAGGTAGAACACCTAGATACTTGTCCATTGAAAGGTGATTGAAAGAGAATTTACAATTATCCCCAAAATAAAGCTTAATCCTCCAGACTCTAGATAGAACATCTAGATACAGTCTATACAAGAGATGAAAAGGCCAATCGTGAGTTGTAGGGTTATCCCTAGAATGAGGCCTAACCCTCAGGAGTCTAGGTAGAACACCCAACTACATATCCATCAATCTATGATACAAACTGTCATGAGTTTGATAAATATAATTGATAGAAAGGAAATCACTTGATTGATAGATAAGACAATAGCAAATTGATGTGAGATACAAGGAACAAAGATACCCCGAGTGATGAGATAATCAAAGATGGATCGTGGGACACCCAATTTTTAAATGAGATATGAGCACTAGATATGCCCTTAGTGATGAAATGCCCCTAGAAATCAAGATTTTGAATTTTGATCAGATTATTTTGGAGCAAGATTTTATTGATGTAAGAAATGTGTCTATCTTTCCCCCTTAGGAGAAAAATCAAAAGATGACAAATCAAAATAGTGAAGTATATTAGTAGATTGAAGATGAAATTGTGATCAAAGATTCAAAGGAATGTGGAATAGATTAGAAGAGTTTACACAAAGTTTGGAATCCATTCAGAGTGATTTGGAGGTCCATTTGACTAAGTTTGACCTGGCTTTCAATGAAAGAGTTGAAAATTTTGAGAGAATGTTGATATGATGAGACTCTAGGATGAATATTGTGTCAAAAAGATGGACTGCACAAGAGCCAGATCATTTCGGTCCCAAAATTTAAAAATGTATTTTTAGTAGTTTAGGAGAATCAAATTTTGATTTTGATCTTGAAAATGAATTCAGGATGGCCAAATTAGGTCAGGTGCAATTTTTGCACCAATCAAAGCACCTTGTAAAATTAGGGAAAAACCCTATATAATGCCTCAAAAGGTCATTTCAAATCATATGCACTTTTGTCTTTTGTGAGAGGAGCTCTGAGCACCATGGTGGTCCCCATTCACACACACCGGTTCAAGCACTTCAAATGTCCCAACTAGTGGATAGACTAAGTACCACTAATGAGTAGTCAAAAAATGTCATCATCAATTCAAATTTTATGCATTTTGGTTGAAATTTCCAAGTTTTTTGTCATTTTTTGCAATGAGTTTGTTAATTTCTCGCCCATGAGGTTGTTAACTCATGTGATCCTTTGATAAAACTCGCGTGAGACTTTACTAAGAATGAAAAGTCTTGCCAGGACATAAGTTAAGTCTCACATGGGAGACACTCATCAATCACCTTAAAAACCCTAGTTAGGGTTGCTTCCTCAAGTTTTTCTATGTGCAACCTTGCACAAGGTTATTTTCTCGTACCAAGACCTCCTTACTCTCACCTGAGACTGGACATCAATTTTGTCTCTTTTGTTTGTTTGTTTAAACATAGAGGTGTGATTTCTTGGTTGTAAACTCAAAAGACTTTTATATTTTGTCTTCCAAGCATTGTTGTAGGTTGTTGCAGTATCGTCCTAGATGATTGTTACATTATTTTTCACTATTTTTTATAGGGTTTTGTAGATCGATTATTGAAATTGCTCATGTTTTCATTATTTTTGCAAGTTGATTTTATAGATATTACCTTTTGATCCACCTATCTAGCCATTAGCATGCTAGTTAGAAAATTAGGTGATTCCAAGGTGGCACATCTATGTACATTGGGTTTGGTACATCTTTGTGATACCTCTAGCATTTGGGTGAATCACGACCTTCTGATAGCATTGGTGGAGCATTTCCATGGTGAGATGAATGCCTTGCACCTTACTCTCAGTGAGATTATCATCACTCCAAAGGACATATTTATGATTTTGTGGATCCCCTTCCATGGTCCACGGATCAAGTATGATACACAGTCGAGACCTGAGGTATTATCATTGAGAAAAAATTTCCAACATGACATGGATGAGTTGATTTGAAGATATAGACAAACTCATAGGTTCATAGTGGTACTTGGGATATTCATTGGATATCATTTTATGCCAGACTGAGGGCAACATGGACTAGAGTGTGGATGGGGTAGGATGCTACAACAGATGCTAGATCAACTAGCTTAGTTTGGATGGGGCCAATGTATGTTGGCACATATATACCACGAGATGCATGAGATTGTCTATCAAGAGGTGAAGATTATGGCAAAAGGCATATTTGTTCTATAGGTGTGGACATGGGAGCACTTTCCCATCATGAGACATGTTTGTAAGGATATCCTACAACCTCATGAGTCTTATATGTGTTGATATGGAGGAGATATGACCCAACTCACACTAGGTAAGATAGATCACTAGAAAAAATAGTTGGATGACCTGATAGTGGTGACATGGAGGCCATGGCAGGAGACAAAGGCATGGGATGATGCCCAGGCATAGCTTGGATAGATGTTTGATTCATGGCCACTAATCGACCAATCCATCTAGTAAATTAAAAGGTTTCTATTGACATGAGTATGGAGATAATTTGGAAGCCCTCAAGACATTTCCCAAGAGTATTGTGCATATGCCTACTTTTTCAATGAGGTGAAGAAGGGTTGGTCGGTGAGATTGGATCCTAGCACATGTATTATAGACGCTTGAACACTCACCATTTCTAGATGGGATTACTTACCAAGCGTTGTAGATGGTGGAGTTACACCCAAGTTTAGAGAGAATTTAGTGAGATGTATTTTCCTAATATTCATAGATATCAAAGGGATGGAGGTACTAGTACATGTAGTACTAGTAGAAGTTCCAACATAGTAGGTGCCAGTGGCGCAACCAATATAGTAGAAGAGAGTCTGATAGAGGGCTACATAGGTTTTGATCCATCCTCATGTGATGAGGATAGATCCAAGTGATGGCATGAGTAGTGCATCAGTACAAAAATAGACTTGAGGAGAGCTAGGTACCTTGGGTCTAGTTGGGAGAGACACCTAGAGGAAGAGAGTGGAGGATCCTCCATAGTAGGAGTAGGGAGAGAAGCATAGGGGTGGTGGTGATGAGTACATGCCACACCATCCACCACAGGGTCTACTGGTGGATGATGTGTTAGCGTAGACTCAAAATTCCCTTTAGCAGGCTAGGGAGAGAGCAAGCATGACACAACAACAATTGTGAGTGCTATAGATTCAGGTGGTAGTCTAGGATGCTCATCTAGAAAATGAGATTAGAAAATCAAAGAGCTAAGAGAGAATCTTGAGTGACGGTTGGATGGAACCCATCATTGGACTAACTGAGTGGCCTATTACTTTGTGAAATATGTTGGAGTATTCATCGAGGTAGAGTATGTTCCTTGATACTCGAAGTATGCCCATGATTCTGAGGGTGTTGCCCTTCTAGAAAGAGAAGATGTTCCTCCTCCTCCTCTTGTTTACATGGGAGAAGGATGTAGTTAGTTTACTCTCTTCTAGTTAGATTTTGATGTATAGCATGTTGTATTTGATGTAGTAGCATAATTTTGTATCATTTTGAGATCATTGACATTGATAGTTCTTGAGTAGCACATAATTTTGTATCACCCCCCAGTTTGACATTCGATATATATGAGAGATCATTTTTTTATATCCTTGCATGTGTCATGATTTTATGATGTTTTTACATGATATGTACCCTAGATGTCAAATTTTCTTATGTATATGATTACATACATGTTATGGATGTATGGATAGCAAGCTTAGATGATATGAGATAGATGCATAATGCAGATGTAATAGATGAGATGTAGATGTCGAATTTGCTTGTTTCTTTCTTATGAGATAGATGCATAATGAGATGTTTTACTTTTTACCATGTATGTAGATAATATGAGATGCTAATGTAAATGTAATTTTTTCTTTTTATGCACATGTTTATATGGATGGATGTATGGTAATGAAAAATAAATACTTACTAACATCTCATGCAAGTTTATTTTTCTTGTTTGTTCATGACAGATGCTCAACTAGGTTGCTAAAGATTAAATGTGAGATAAAATACTTGTGTAGTCGAGATGAAGATGTGACCCTTATTCTTCTATCTATCATCTCATAAAATGCAATGAAATGAGTCATGAAAACCATGTCAAAGTTAAAGTCTAGAATGAATGCAAACCTAACTGGATGAAATCCTAAGACTTGGTCACTGAACCATTACAATATTTTTCCTCACTGGGAATTTTATTGGTAAGACCATTAGATGTCATAGAACTCTCTCTGACATTGTTATCATGAGAATGTGAATGTGAAATTAGTCATAATTCTATCAGAGTTAGATGTAAGCATTAAGGTACAAGAAGCCAAAATGACCATAACATCTTTTCTTGATGATTTAGCAAGCAAACATAATCATCAAAGCATAAACACTAGGATGACCAAAATGTTTCTTGCATACAAGAACATCATACATGCAATATATCCTTCTCATGCTAAGTAATCAGTAAGTATTATGTCCATAACAACCCTTTATCATTCATGACCTAGGGTAGAAAATCACTCAGTATACCCACAGTGACCCATATGTTCACTTCTTAGGATGAACATCCATATTTAAATGTAGCATAAATAATTCACTCAAACAAACAAAGAGAAGAACCAATCTCACTCAAGTTTCCATAAAAATTGATTCAAGTTACACATGGCCATCCAACATGAGATAGAGACTCTTATAGTAGATAACCCTTTTATGTGGATCCTTTGGATCATTGGAACTAAATCAAAAACAAAACAAAAAAAACATGCCCCTAGTCCTTTCTTCTCTAGTCGAGATAGACATCTCAAAGTACCTCAAATGGGATTGATAGCAAAAGAAAAGATCATACAAAGAAAATCCTAGCATAGCTCAAACAATTATAATTTTTAGTTTTTTAGTTTGAGTGGATTGATGTCACATTGGAAGTTCAAAGTGATTTGTGAGAAATCTCTTTAACAGTGAGGAGACAATAGGTAGACTCAGTTAGGACAACTGGTGACTGATGCATCAAAGACTCTCTAAGAGTGTAGGATATTGCCACCTAGACTGGGTAGGTTTCCCATAAACTATGACCAGTTTCAATTCACGTAGGTATGAGTGGTGTCTCGAAGATTACTAAGAGCATATTGCACAAGCCAAAGAAACAAACTAAAGTAGAAAATACAAAAAATCAAAAGATAGTTGTATAGAAGCTAGGAGGTGTACCACTAGTTAGAGCATTGAGGCACATGTTTAACTAGTTTTCACCTTCTTGGAAAAGATACTATTTTTGTTATCATGACACATGTTTTCCAAGTTTTTATCAATGACACTTTTTCTTCTTTTTCAAACTTTTGTTCTCCTCTTTTTCATTTATTTTTAATTTTATTTTTTCAAAAAAAAAAATGGTAATATCAAGGCGCTTATTGCTAGGTTTTCAATAGTATAATATATCTTTTCAAGACATTTTCCAATTTTTAGTACTTTTTTAGGACAATTAGCTACGTATAAAGAGCTTTAGATAATATTAATTGTGGAATTTTTTTAGGTGAAGGGTTTTGATTGGCTCCTTGAGAAGTTCTCCTTTAGTAGTTGAGAGTTGATAAGCACCTGATCCAAACATAGTAGTAACAACATATAGACCAAGCCAATTTAGTTTAAACTTTCCCTTCTATACTTGATGTTGTTGATTCTTATGGTTCTCTCTTAGGATGAGATCACCCACTTGGAAGTCTCATGGTTGGAATTTCTGGTTGTAACTCTTGGACATCCTCTTTTGGTAAGCTCTTGGATGATCGAATGCCACTTATCAACATTCATCTAGTACTTCCAACTCTTATAGCCTAGCTATTTGATAGTCATCATCAATGATGAGGCCTTTCAAAAAGACTCACAAAGTATCGATCTTGACCTCAATTGGAAGCACAATATCTACTCCATATACCAAAGAAAAGGGCATTTCCCCCATAGGTGTTCTAATAATTATTCTATAGGCCCATAGAGATGAATTTATTTGAAGGTGTCAGTCCCTTTCAGATTTGTTGACAATGAAATGTATGATTTTAAGGATCACCTTATTTGATGCTTCTCCTCATGTGTTACCCTACAAGGAGTAGATGGAAGACCAATGTTGCATGATTTTGAACTTTGAACATAACACTTTGAAATTCTTATTTTTGAATCACCCTCATTGTTAGTTATAATTGAGGAGGGTACACCATACCTAAATAAGATGTAGTTTAGAATGAACATAGCTACAATTTTTTCCATGGCTTTAGTAAGAGGTACTACCTCTACCCACTTTATAAAGTATTCTATAGTGGTAATGATGAACTTGTTTCCATTCAAAGAAGGATGGATCTAACCCACCAAATCAAATTCTCATTATTGGAATGGCCAAAGTGTGATGAATGGAATTAGCTCCCTGGCTTGAGCATGGATTAGATTGTTGTGGAGTTGGCACTATTTTCAAGATTTAGCATACTAGATTGCCTCTTTCTCTATCTTTGTAAAATAGTAACATGCTCTAATAAGTCTGTGAGCTAGTGTCAAGCCATTTGAATGGGATCCACAAATGCCTTCATGTACCTCAGCTAATGCACATTTAGACTCTTTAGGTTCTAGAAATCTAAGGAGTGTACTATCCAAACCCATTTTATACAATTCATTAGCTATGATGGCATACTATGAAGCATTTTAGATAAGGTGACATTTTTCATTCCAGGTCAGAGTGTCTAGAATAGTTTAGTCACAAAGGTATGAATTGATGTGATGGTAGTCAGATGAGTAGGGCCCTATTATAGAATAGATCATTCAAGATTTAGGAGAGTCATAAGTAGGGTATGGTAATGTTTTCAAGTGGAACTCATGTCTAAAGTCATTTTTTGGCATTTGGAGCATGGAAGCTAGAGTGGTCATGGCATTAGTTGTCTTGTTATCCACTTGAGGAATTTGTTGGAAAGTGGCATGTGCAAAGTACTTCTTTAGATCATCAACCATTTATTCATATGGCATCAATTGTCCATCTTTTATTTGATAAATGGCATTGACCTAGTTGATTACTGAGTGTGAGTCTCCAAAGACATTCAATTCATCCACCCTCCACTCAGTGGTGATCTTTATTCCATTGATTAAAGCTTTATATTCAATAATGTAATTTGTACAAGGGGAAATAATCTTATGTTCCTTTGGTAGAGAGTACTTTTATGGTTTAATGAATACTATGATGGCACTTGATCCTTGTTGATTGAATGATCCATCAATGAACATAGTCCATGTTTGGTGAGTCAGAAGCAAGATGGACTCATTTAAAAACTCAATATTCAGTAGTTGGTGGCTTTGCAATGGTCCCTCTTCTAGTTGATCAATAATTTTTTTCTCTTAAATGGCTTTCCTTTACACATACTTGATATTGAACTCACTAAGTATCATGACCCATTTTGCAAGTCTCCCTATCAGAGTAGCATTTCTTAGTAGATATTTCAATGGATTAATTTTGCAACCAGTCTAGTTGTGTGAGAAAGCATGTAATGTCTGATCTTTTGGGAAGCAAAAATAACTACTAGACAAGCCTTCTCAATAATATTTTAGTTCATCTCATATGAGACCAACATATGACTGATGTAGTAGATGACTCATTCTTTTTTGTTTTAATCTTCTTGAGCCAATAGGAAGCCAAAGCATGACTTAGTTGTAGAGATATACAAAATGAGAGGATTCTTATGAATGGGAGGCCTTAGTATAGGAAGTTTGGCAAGGTATATCTTGATATGTGTTAAGCTCTTGTCACACGCTTCATTCCACTTATAGGTCACACCCTTATGCAAAGTCTTTGTGAATGATTATGACTTGTAGGCTAGCTATGAGATGAACCAGTGAATAAATTGGAGTCTTCCCTATAGTCCTCTCATCTAACTAATAGTTTGAGGTGGAGGCATTTACATAATATATTGGTCATTTTCATGATCCACCTCTATTCCTTTTGTAGAAAAAACATGGCCTAGAAACTTTCCTGATGTGACCCTGAATGTGCACTTCTTGGGATTCAGTTTGAGAGTAAACTTTTCTATGCAGTCCAATATAGGTCCCAAGTCCTTAAGATTAATGCTTAATTGCATGATTTTAGCCAGAGTATCATCAACGTAATCTTCCATTTTTTTGTGCATTATATCATGAAACATTGTTGAGACAACTTGTTATATGTGGCACCAACATTTTTCAAGCCAAATGGCATCATGTTCTAGCAGAATGTCCCCCATAAACAAGTGAACATAGTCTTTTCTTGATCTTCTAGTGTAATCTTGATTTGGTTATAGCTAGAGAAATCATCCATCAATGAGTGCATCTCATACCCAGTCATCATATTCACTATCATGTCAATGTTAGGTAGTGGAAAGTCATCCTTTGGGCATGCTTTTTTGAGATCCTAGAAATCAGTGTAGACTGTAATAGATTTATCATGTTTAAAGATTGGGGACTATATTAGAGATCCATTCAACATAGTTGATAGCTTGAATGAACCCAACTTTCAATAGTTTTTCTAGTTCAACTTTGACCAAAAGTGCCACATGAGGGTTCATCTTCCAAAGTTTCTATTTTATAGGTTTGATGCCTGATGCAATGGAAAAGTGATGCATGATGAGATCAGGGACTATACCCAACATATCTAAGTGTCCATGAAAAGTTGATTTTATTCTCCCAAAAGAAAGTAGTGAACTCTTCTTTTTCTCCAAGTGATAGTGATTGTGCAAGATGTATGATGTGCAGATGCTCTTTAGTACCCAAATTTACTAGTTGTGTTGGCTTTATTAGCATTGATGAACTTTTTTTTAAATGACTTGGAAGTGCATCAAATATCCCACCTTTAGGATTCTCAAAGATATTTTCACCTTCAGATGCATCATTTATTTTTATTAGTTTAGGCTCTTATACTAGCACAATGTGGTTTTCACCATCAAAGTGCCTATTCATTATTTTTATTATCATATTATTGAGATATTTGATGTCAACTTTAGTCATATTTACACTGTGTTCATTCATGGAAGACATTACGAGTTTGACAATGTTTAGGTTATAGGCAAGAGTGTAGTCATTTTGGAATGTAGGGACTTACTAGATGTAGAGTTGGAGTTCCAATCTATTAGCTCAAGATAGATGAGTGGAAGGGAAGTGATTGGATCAAGTGTGTTCATAGTGTAGTCATCAAAATCATGTACAATTAAGTCAAGGCCTAGCATGATTTCATCCAAGTTATGCTCAAAATCCTCTAAGTCCAAACAACATTAACATAAGAAAAGTTGACATTAGTAGAGTTAGACTCATTAGACCAAACCCTAGACTACTCCCCTACTTTGAGATAGTTTTCATATGTATGTACCATGTTTACATCTTTGTCATAAGTTGCATCCGAGAGAGATTCAAACTTTTATTCTCAAGAATCATTGTTACATAGAGGTATATTGAAATATTCTCCTACAACCATGAGTTTCCACTCCTCACTTTCAGTGTCATCTTAGTTCTGTTCAACTCCCTCAGCAGTGAGAGTATGACTAGACTCACCATTTTCCAATTGATTTAGGGGAGTATTAGTAGTAGTTTCATTATAATTGTTGTTAGTTTTAGTTGTACAAATGTGTAGTACAAATTCATCAAGCTCTACAAAGAGTGTATCAATATCTAGTGGAATAGGATAACGAAAGGTATCCTCATCATCAGAGCTTTCCTCCTTATTTTCAAACTCAGATTGATATTCAAATTCAGGTGGACTATCAGACTCTGGAATGAATCTATTGATTCCCAAGTGAAAGGGCGCTTTCTTGAAATTTAGGTATGTTATACCACAAGGTGTAATGTCCCTTTAGGATATTTCCTTATTCGTTCCATATTTGTATAAGTTTTGATAATAATTTGTATATGATTGTTTATCTATACTATAATTATACTATACATTTGAAATAGTACTTCTTGTGTTTTCTTCATTTCTTTACCATGTAATTGTAATTATATTAATAACAACATTATAATATACCATATATTATATTAATAATAATATTATTAGTAATATCATTTTTCTTAATACTATTACATAGTATATTTCTTTATATATTATTTATAATAATATTTAATTCTTAATTATTATCATTATATAATATGTTATTGAATATTCATATATCCTTTTTAATTTGGGCTCATTACACAAGGCTATTTGGAAGTAGCTTTGATCATATCAATCAAACCTTTATTGTTTCACCCTATAGGACCATTCCCTTTAGAGCTAGGCCATTTCATCAGTTTGAAGTCTTTCCCATACTTTTTAGGGGCTATTTCACAAGACTGATTTATGGTATCAGTTGGGACCTCTTCCCTTTAGAACTAAGTAGAAACAAATTTGTTCTAATCCTCATCTTCTAGATGTACAATGTCATGTACAAAAGTATTGTCAAAGACAATTTTAGGTGGTACAACAGAGGGTCTCTTCCCTTCAGAAGGTGTCCCATAGTGACGAGGAGATATAGGAAGAGATGTTAGAGATATTATTGGTTCCATTTGATACTCTCTCATACTAGTTCATGTCAATTTAAGAGTCTTTTCCACGTTCTTTAGATTGTTATCATATTTTTTAGTAGACTCTCAATTGGTTGAAACAAGATTATTAGCAAATTTTAGCATGTTGCAGGTGTAGCGATATTGGTAGGTATTATCACCATTGCCCCTTGAAATGGGAAATTTATGCATTAGCGATAAATTGAAAGGACTACCTACATCTCATGAATCCAAGGTATTCTAGCAAGTATGTTGTATTCCAAAGGTATTTCCAAGACCTGACATATGACATCTCACTCTATAGGCCCTACCCTGATAGGCAACACAACGAGACCCTTAGGTTTTATTTCTTCCTCATCATAAGATTTTATTATGATTTTCCTACAAGGATCAATGGACTCCTCATGACAGTCTAGCTAAGTAACAAAACTAGAATAGAATATATTAAGACCAACACCATTATCTATAAGCACATGATGAATGCATTTCTAATGGATCATCACTTTGATATTTAGTGGTTTTTTATGAGGATGACTCAAAGAATTATTTTCTACCTCAAAGAAGGATAAGTAGTGAGGTGAAGTTAGGTGACATACAATGGGTTGAAGCCAATCAAGATCAAGATCCTTAGGTATGCTAGCCTCAGTAAGAGTTGTATCAAGAATCTTCCTATAACCATACAAGATTTTAAGCAATTCAAAATTGGTTATCTGAGCATTAGTTCATTGTAACTATTCAAGAATGATTTACTATACAATGTTGGAAGATTTTGTAAGTTTTGTGTTCTTTCTAGTTGAACCAGAAACAAGTTTTTATTTAGGTTGTCCAGTTTCAAGTGCAGAAGTTGTAGGGCCTTTTGAGTACTATCTTGGCACAGGATCGTGTGACAACATTTATGAAAAATTAGGATTGTCCTTGATCAGATTCAAGAGATGTAGCTCCTTTCAGAACAAATGGGTCATTTGGTTTTGTATTTTCACTTTTCCCTTTGATTGTGATAACATCATATTATTCATAGGTTAAAGGTTCAACCATATTTATCACGTTTTCATCATTGGTATATGTGTAGTTGACCTTGTTGTTGTTTTTTAGTTCAGATATTTCTCCCTTTTCATATGAAGGGAATGGTTCCTTAAATGCTTTATGATCCAAAAAAATTTATGTCCTCCCACAACTACATCACCATCATCAATAAGGTCTTGAGTTTTGTGTCTCATTTGGATGTAGTTGTTGGTTTTATGACCTTTATTTTGGTGGTAATCATAGTATGCATTTTCATTCCACCATTTAGGTCTCGGTTGTGAATCATATGGATGATAATTTCCTAGAGGGTGAGAATCTAATTTTGAAGAAGTGTCTTGTAGACCACTTCAAGAGGTTCACCCAGAGGTGTGTATTTATGTTTGGTTCTAGCATTCCAAGATGTGTTTGTAGAGTTGTTTCTAGACATGGTCTAGTGTCTACAACAACCTTCTCAATGGCTTTAGCTACTTACATATTGTTTTCAATATTGAACACAAATTTTGGAGGATTTGGAGTCATGATGTCCACTACCCCATCATTCACAATGTCATAGTCCTTATTGATGTACTTGGGTTTATCTTTGTTCGAGTTGGACCCTTGTTTATTATCGTTTTGTAAGTTCAACTTACCCTTATTGATCATAAATTCTTCAATGTAGATGCCCTATTTTATCATTTCATCAAAGGTTATAGGCCCTTGGAATTTTACTTTACACCCAAATTCAGGTAAAAGGTTGTCCATGAAGATGTCAAGTTTCTTTTTTTCAAGTATCTTGTAGAACTATTTGGTGTATAACTATCATCATCTTTAGAGAAAGTTCAAGAATGGCTCTCCCATTCATTATTTGAGGTCACAAAGACCTCTTATGTTAATTGGATGTTGCATGTTGTGAGGATAGTGTTCAATGAACATGTTTGCAATCTCATCAAAGGTTTTGATTCTAGTGGGTAACCTTGAAAACCACTCCATGGCATGTCCACCCAAGCTATGTAGAAACAAGTGCATGAAGTATGTTTGGTCATACATGAACTACATGGACAAAGCATTGAGCTCCCTCAAGTGATCTTTGGGATTAGAAGTGCCTAAGTATTTTTCACATTTTGGAAGTTCGACTCCATTATGAAAATGAGACATGTAGATGTCCTTGTCAAAAGGAAATGGACAAATGGTGTCCATGCAGGTTTGTCATTTTCTTTCATCATTTGGAGTAGTTGTTCTTGTATGCCTTGATTTTTTTTGTTCATTTTAGCTATTTTAGTCTCTTCTTCTTTAATGATAATGGTTTCTATGTCAAAGTTAGAAGGTAGTTTGGCTCCTTCTTCAGCCAGTTTGAGAAATTATTTCTCTTTCTCTTCTTTCAATAGGATTTCCATCAATTTTTGGAAGCTTTTGTCTTTAAAAAATTATTCTATTTCTTATGGTGGTATTTCTTCATTTTTCTCATATTTATTCACGTAGGTATACTATTATTTTTGTTTATCAATTCTCCTATTTAATCTTGGTTTTCCTCTCTATTGTGTTCTCCTCTCTCTTGATTTTAGTTTACCATTCTATTTGTATTCAAGTTCTTAGTGTGAAATGTTCAGTATGTGGAGGTTTAGTATGCTAAGATGTCATATTTATAGGTTCAATGTTTAAATTCAATGGTATAGGTGTCCTACTTGTGGTAGCAATGTCAAGTTTAGGAGATGATTCTCTAGAATTTTCTTTAGAATGATTCTGAAATAAGGGGATCCAAATCTGACTATAGTTTCTAGAAAAGCAACATTGGATGAAAGGTCTATCAACAAGTGATAGAGATCATGATGATCTCACACTAGGTGTAGCAGGTGAAGGAGACTGCGACAATCCTCCACTATACTTAGACTATGTAGAGAACTTGGAATGACCTCTACCTTGACTCCTACCTCTACCTATACCACTTCTAGCTTGACATAAGGGAAATAAATTTCCACTTCTAGTTGCAATAGTCATAGACAATAACGTGTAATAGGTTTAGACTAGGACCATAATTAGAGCTTCATATCAAAGTAGGTGTAAGTGATAGTAAGGTTGATGTACGCCAAGGTATGAATAGTCAGAGTAGTACCTAGAACAACCAAGAGATTAACCATCGTGGTAGTGAGGTGCAACAACATTCTAGGAAAAGAAGAATAATGTAGTAACAAGACTAGTTCAGACATAGGTCATAAGTGTTTAACCAAAAGTTTTTAGTTTTAGACTATTGCAAATAAAGAAATGGATAGAGGTTTCCTTATATAGATCAGATTTAATGAGAGTTTTGAAAAGATGATAGAGAATAATTTGTTGTCTTAGACTAATACCAGATAGGCTCACATAAGAGAATGGCTCTTCATGTGAGATTCAAACTAACTTGTGCGAGTAAGTGCAGAGATCAAGCAAGATAGTGCCTTTCCAAGAAAGATAGTGGGCTAGTTTGACAAGTTTTAGAAAGTATTTGGAAAAAATATCACATGAGTATGTGGAATTTCCTAGGTGAGAGACTATTCAACACTACACGAGTAAATAGAACAAAAATTCCTAAAAGTTTTACTCACGCAAAATTTTGCACTGGACTAGGCGAGTAAACAACAAAATTGTACCAATTTGATTAGTTTTGACAATGTTTTCATATTTTTTATAGGTTTTAGACATATCTTTCAATTTTTGCAGACAAATTTAATAATTTTTAGAGTTCTTGGTTTGACAAGTCGGCAAGTTTGACATTTTCACTTTTAGATTATTGTAAGCAAATAATAGGGACATAAACAATAGTCGTAAACAATCCAACTAAGTGCAAAGAAACTTAGAAGGATAGAGGATTCTTGACCATATTTGGAAAGATTGGATAGTTTGGACTCAAAAAGGCATGTTTTATCCCTACAATAGAAAATTAGTAGAGAAGACACAATCTTTTTCTCACAACTTATGTGTATGCATTCACCTCACATAGTCGTGTCAACCCTTAGAGAGTTCCCTTTTTTTTTCTTTTCCAAGGACTTCATAACATATGTGTTCAAAGGTTACGCTTGAGGCAGGGGCCAATATCATATACCACCTTCAAGCATTGAGGTGCATACCTATGGTGAGAATCTAAAGGAGAGAATTGTTGGTAATATGGTTAAGCTAGTTGAGTACTTAGTCAATTTGGTGTTGTCATTTATGGCAACATATATTTTGGTATTTCATTGTGAAATCAGAGACATAAAATTGTTTAAGTATTAGATAGTTTGCATCAGCACAGAGACAAATTCAGCGAGTACGAATGATAGAGTTAGAGTCAACTCATGTGCAATTGAGGAAGGATAGTTGATAGTGTTATGATGATGTATGCTAGTGCACAGATGTATTCGGACTCTACGTTAATAGTTATAGGCAATTAGTAAGGCAGAATAGAGCACATCAAAATATTGAGTATTATGACTAAGGAATTATTTTGGAAATAAATAATTACTTAACTATGATGGAACAACATCCTAGATGTTAACCCTAAGTTAATTTTATAATTAGCCAAGTGTATGAACGCATCAAGGCCAATAGGACAGAGTTTTTGCTAAAATGCAAGGTATAAGCAAAGATCATATATTATGCATCTAAGAGTGAAATAAGATGATATGTGAACTAATGTGAAGGATGTATATGTGATATTTGAGCCTTGTATGATGTGAGATTTGGTGTATGATTAGATGAATTGTAAAGTACAACAATGATGCATTATTGTATGTATATCTATTTTTGTAAAAGAAACCTACTTGTATATTGCATGTTTGGGTAGTGGGCTCATCTTGCATACATTGTAATTGTATTACCAACTCCTAATATATTTGAGGCTTTTAATAGGTCCTAGTCCTCTAACAATGACCGAGACACTATATGTATTTCATAGACTCCTAATAGGATCAATATCCTTAACCATATTTTTTTGTTTAGTGGATCATTTTGTGGGTACCATCCCCGCCAAGGTTTTCCCTTGGCTAGGATTTCCCTAGTTAACAAATAATGGTGTTATGAGTTCTCTTTGTGTATGGTTTTATTTACTGTTCATTATTATTGATTTATTTTCTTATCCATGTTGTAAAGTAATTAATAATATCTAGCTGTGGGCAAAATTTTGTAGAATATTGATTCATCCCCTCCCTCTTAGTATTATCTATTTCTAACAATTGATAGCAGAGCATAGCTACTCAGAAGAAGCTTAATAGCTTGTGTAAGATCCCTATGGATATGGAATAGTTAAAGAGATATCTTAAAGAAGCTCTTGAGAAAATTGATGTTCTTATAGAAGAAAGAGACAACCTGAAAGATAGGTATGAAGATGAAAAAGATTATATTGGTAAACTGAAAGATAAAATTGATTACCTTAAATCTAGGAAGGATTAAAAGGAGAATATTAGTGACAGTGATGAAGTAGGAACCCTCAAGAAATATAATGAGATCTTGAAACATGAGTTGGAAATTGTTGAACTTAAGTTGAGCCTTAAGAAGGATGACAGTAAGACTAAACCAAATCTAAAATATGATAACGTAGACCTAAGATCCCATCTGACTCAAGTAACATCTAAATTAGATGCAATAATAATAGAGCATGTAGAATTGGAATAGTGTAATATCATTGTGAAAGGAGAATTAACACAAGCTAAACAATAGTTAGAAAAGCTTTATTCCAGTAGTGAGAAAATTGATGAAATTTTATTTTTTCAAAGATCTTCTTATGATAAGATGGGTCTTGGATATCTTATTGGAGAGAAATTAGACAAGAAAATTGAAGGTAGGAAGGAACCAGATCCAGTTCTTGAAACCTCTAAGACTAAAGAAACTGATCAGCATAGGATTAAATCAAGCATATCTATAGAAGTATCTAAAGAAGTTGAGAAAGTTGATCTATCTGAGAAACATGATGAACCTAAGAAAATAAAGCAAGTTGAATCACCTAAAGAGGTTAGACATGAATTCAAAGTAGATGTTTTATATGCAATGAAGTTTTTCATATGAAGAGAGGTTATACAGGTAAGTATTTCAAATCTATCACTAATTTCTATTGTTATAATTGTCATGGTTTTAGACATAAAGTAGTAGATTGTAAGAAACCTAAGTTTGATAGTAATAATGGAAATAGTAGAATGTTTAGGAATACTAACCCTGTAGGAAATGAAAGAAGGAGATCACAAAGAAGATCCAATGATGGAGAAAGACCTAATGGAGAAAGGAACCAAATCGTATATTACAAATGTAACAACCCTAGACATATTGCAAGAAATTGTAGAATACTAGATAATCAGAATGTAACCAATCAGAGAAGGAATGCACCTATATGTCAGTTATGCATTAACATTGGACACACGAAAATTTTTTGCAGAATGGATAGAAGGAGTTTTAAGAGGAATCCTAACTATAGAAAGAATAATAATAGAAATGATAGAAGAAATAATAGTCAGCAGGAAGCACTCAAAGAGCATGTTGTAGAATTCAAGGAAGTATTTGTGAAAGAAAGTGATCTAGGAAGTTCTCATATAATTTTAGAAGAATGATACTTTGATGCACCTATTGGAAGATTGAAGTTAGCAATTTTTTGTGACTCATCATATTTGAATTAATTATTTCCAAAAAAGATAGAGCATTAGTTGATCAAAATTGAAGTTAAAGGTTGAATTATAAATTGTGTAGTTAGCTAAAGGTAGAAGACATAATAAGGAAGTTATGATTAAGCACCCAAATATTTTTATGATTACATATTGTGAACAAGATTTTGAGTAACATTTGATCGTGTGAAGAGTTCTAGAGCATTTGTGAGAAATTTGATAGCAAATTAAGAGTGAATTGAACCATTTGAAAGTGCAAATTTGAAGAAGCCCTAATACATGATAATTAAGGTATTTTATGAAGCTTTCAGTTAAATTTTTCAGCATAATCAGTAAGCATAATGGCAAGACAGTCTATGTGTGATGTTAGTGAGAGACCAAGGTATAAATTTAAGAAGCACCCATTTGTTTCTCTAATTGATGACCCTTTGGGAGTATTTTCACAAATTCTATCAAATGTACTTCACATAGAAGATGTTAGGAGCTACATTCACTATAAATGTGAGAGTATTGGAGATGATGACATTCATATGGATTTAGGTATTATGTGCAATGGAAACCTAGCCTTGAAACCCAAGTTTGCATACTTAAATGAGTTGGGCCTAATCAAGTATATGTTTTATACAGGATTTGATAATCATGAGTGGAGTATGATTATTTTAAGAAGAGTATATGAAGAGATGTTTTGGGTAGGAGATATGCCTATCATAATTGATAATGACCTAATTGATAAGGTCACAGGACTGAGCAATGAAGGTTGTAACTCAATTAATGAAAGAAACGTCAGGAAAATTGTTGAAACTAATATGAAGACTAAATTTGATGGTAGAAATATGAAAGTCGACTTAATCAAGGATACTAGAGTTAGAGTTTTGAGCAAGATTATTGGATATAAACTCAATCATAGTTCAAGAGTAAATTTTGTGCCAGCATGATTTTTACATGCAGCATATGTGATGGCTATTGAAAAGAAAAAGGTGAACATGTGTGAGATTGTTAGAGTGCAATTGTTGGATAACATAGAAAAGATGAAGAAATCTAAGAACGTAGTTTTTAGATTTGAATCTTTACTTAAGTATTTTTTTTCATGCAACCAAACAATTTCTTGGTATGACAAGTTGGAATAATAAAGAGTGCACCATGAAGCTGATCACTCGGTGTTATAGGGCCAAACTTGAAGATGTCAGAGACAAAGATATTGACAGAATGATGAATAATTTTTAGTTGGAAATGAAATAGAGATATAGAATTCCTCTTGCTATGGTAGAGAAGTACAAAGATTAAATGTGTTTTATGGTAGAAATAGACACAACTTGTATGGAGATAGTACAACCTAGGGTAAAATTCATTGAACCTATGGGTTATGAAATGAGTGAAGAACTCATTGAGGGATATGAAAAGATAATACTACAATCAAAAAGAGATATTTAATTTCCTAGATGGGGGACACATGAAGAAAAGATAAAGGAAGTTCACTCTAAACTTCATAGCCAAGAAATTAAGAAGAATGTTAAAAAGAAGGTAGAGGCCATTCTTAAAGAAACTGGCATGACTAGAGAAGAATACAATGAAGCCTTGGGTATTTCCAAGGATATGAGGGCCAAAGGTGAGATAGAACTATTGGTAGCTACATCTCTTGTTATAGCTAAACTTGATGAAGGAATTACTATTGTTGGATCATTAGCATAAATTCTAAGTGTATCCTATGTCATAGTTGCACAAGTGCAACCTTTTAAAGAACAAACTGGATAGAAGGATAAAATTGATGAAGATGTGATAGTAATATCATTTGTGCAAAGAAAATTAGAAAGATTTGTGAAGGTTAAGCAAGAACCTGCACCATCTCCTAGAAAGAGAACCAAGCAAACCACTAGTGGTACGAGGAAGAGAAGGAAAACATTGTAGATCAACGAATCTAATGAATCTGAGAAAGAGAAGGTAGTAGAACAAGTAGTTAGTGAGGGCAAAACATCAACTAGTAAGAAATCTTGGAAACCCAAAGTGGAAAATTTAAATGTACAAATCATTAAGAATGACAATTTTGTTCAATTGAATAAATTTTACAGTTTGTATAGTAATATGAATATAATCTAGTTAGAAAATGCAATAGTAAGAAATATGATATTAAGGAACAAGAGATTTGAAGATGTTCAAACACACATTCTAGAGAGTCTATACAATAAATTGATAGATAGGAGAAGAAGAGCGATTGGAGATAGATAGGAGAAGAAGAGTGATTGGAGAAGACAATAAAATCGGGGAAAACATGATCAAGAAACTTTGCAAAGTCAATAATGATGAAGTCTTGCAAGATATATTGAAGGTAATTGAGCCCTTATGAAGGAGTAAAAGAAGACACATTCTTTTGATGGGAGGAAACTATGAAGAAGTAAACAAAGAGACAAAAGAAGTCATAGTCAGTTACATAACTTCTATGCCTAAAGCCACTAAGGAGAGTGCACAGTCAAAGGGAGAAATCCATGTGTGTGTTAAGGTCAGTACACCTATTGTAACTAAAGAAGTGGTTGAGGAAACTCATAAAATTGACTCACCTCCGCATATAGTGATTGATATTGAATCCATGCAAGTGCATAACACTCATATAACAATTGATGATATGGAAGAAGATCCTTTCAAGGATCTTGGCACTAAAATTGTTGGCAATATAACTGAGTACTCTAACTTAGATGAGGAGAATGATAAGGAAGAAGAAAAGAGAAAAGTTGAGGATGAAGGAAAAAGGGCAATTGAAGAAGAAAAGAAAACAAAAGATAAAGACAAATAATGGAAGAGGATTGAAGAGGAAGAAATAAAGAAAGAGGAAGAAAGAAAGAAAGAAGAGGAAGATAGAAAGAAGGAAGAAGAAGCAAGGATAGTTGTAGTTAAGGCAGAAGAGGAAAAATTGAAGAATGCTTGGAAAATTATGATGCAAGAATCAACATTTTTTCCTAATATGAAACATGTGGAGAGAAAATCTGGTAGGGTGGACTTCAGCATGAGGTTGACATAACTTATGTTGTAGCAGTGAGTACTTCTATACAAGTAGTTACACATATTCCAACAATTATCCCAACAAAAATAGTTACTACATTGCCTATAGTATCTGATGATGATGATGACCAAAAGGGTTTGATGACTTCATTGAGTGAATTGTTGGAGAAGAAAAAGTTTGTCAAGACTTTAGAAAGAACTTTGGTAGAAAATCTAGAGAGGATGTAAAAGACAATACAGTCTAATATTGTTGAGCCAAACATTTAGAAGAAGGCTAAGGAAATGATGAGAATATATGATGTGGATTTCACTACTTTTTCTAGTATTGCTTCAGTGCAATCTTAGACTAAGCACGATGCATCACTATTTGATACAATATGCACAAATGCTAGAAATGATTTGCAGACTTTGATTGTTTGCATCAAGGAGTTAAGGAAGAGATTAGATGAAGGAAAGAAATTGTATGGACAATGTGCAATGTCGTACAATTACTTAATAGAATTTGATGACCAGATCTAAGGAAGAATGAGTGAGCTTCAAACACTAACTATTGGATTGCAACAACCAAATTTGAGCATTGAAGACATTGAAGCAAATATAGAGGCAGTTCATAATGCTATAAAAGACATTGAATTTTAAAAGGATAAGGTAATAAAAATATTCTCTATCCCTAGAGAATATTTATCTCCTAAGGTTAGCATTTTGTAGAGGCAATTGGAGGAATGTCTTACAAAAAAGGCATCTTATGAAAAATTCGCCTATACAGACTTGAGCGCAGTAGAAGTTTCATCATATACATTATGTGCACTTATCAACATATTGGATACAATAAAAGGTAACTGGAAGAAGGAGCTTGAGAGGCTAAAAATTGGTTTTGTAGATTGCATATCAAGAATCTCAAGGTAAAACAGAGAAAGGTAATTTTTTCTTGTACATATAATTTTGGACACCTTTATCATTGATGTCAAAGGAGGAGGAGAATGTAAAGAAAAATTGTATAAACTGTATAGATCATATATGTAAAGAAGGAATATAAAAGATACATATGTATAAAATGGGAGCTTATCTATGTATATAGGAAAAAATTGTAATAGGAGAGATAAGGGAAGATGGTAATATGTAATGGTCCAAGTTTTTGAATAAAATTTTGTTAAGACCACAATTTTGTTCAACATTTTGGGACTTAACCAATTTTTCCATATACTTCCATCAATGCCAAAGGGGATTTTTTTGGAAATATGGTTAAGTCAATTGAGAATTTTGTCAATTTGGTGTTTTCATTTATGGCAACATATATTTTGGTATTTCATTGTGAAAGCAGAAATAGAAATTTGATTAAATATTAGACAGTTTGTATGAGCACAGAGATGGATTTTGTGAGTACATGGATGATAGAATCAAAGTTGAAATGTGCATAGTTGAGGAAGGATAGTTGACAATTTCATGATGATGTATGCCAGTGCATAGATGTGTATAGTTACAAAGGATTTACCAATATAGGTAATTAGCAAGGAAGAACAAAGCAAGACAGAAGATTGATTATTACGACTTAAGGAATTATTTTGGTAATAAAATAATTACTTAACTATGATGGGATGACATCCTAGGTGTTAACCCTGAATTGATTTTATAATTAGCCAAGCATGTGAAAGCATCAAGGCTGACAACATGGTGTTTTTGCTAAAATACAAGGTATAAGTAAAGAGAATATCTTGCGCATCTAAGGGTGAAATAAGATGATATGCTAACTAATGTGAAGGATGTATATGTGATATGTGAGCCTTGTATGATGTGAGGTCTAGTGTATGATAAAAGGAATTGCAAAGTACCGCAATGATATAGGATTGTATGTATATCTATTTTTGTAAAAGAAACCTAATTGTATATTGCATGTTTGGGTAGTGGGCTCATCTTATATACATTATAACTGTACTACCAACTCCTAACAGGTTCAATATCCTTAACTAGATTCTTTTGTTTAGTGGATCATTTTGTAGGTGCCATCCCCATCGGGGTTTTCCCTTGGCCAGAGTTTCCCTAGTTAACAAATAATGGTGTTATGAGTTCTATGTGTATGGTTTTATTTACTATTCAAAGTTATTGGTTTACTTTATTATGCATGTTGCAAAGTAATTAATAATATAAAGTTGTGGGAAAAAGTTTGTAAAATATTGATGCACCCCCACCCCAACCCCCCCCCCAAACCCCCTCTTTGTATTATCCATTTCTAACAAGAATCTTCCCATTCCTTGCACAAAGACTATGCCCCCTTTCAGAGGTAAACCAAGTAAGAAAATACTCTAAGAGTTTTTTAATAGGCTTCCCTTCATGATAACCCCAAGTGCTCTTGCAAGAAAGATTAGGCTTCTCAACCACACTAGCATTTGAAAGTGTACGCCCCTGGGAAGAAGGGTATAAGGAGAGACATTGCTCAATACAATAGTCAAGTCTCTCTCAAGATATATGCCACATGACCAAGAGAGAGAAATTACCAAGTTTTGAAGTCTTTTGAGTTTACAAAATTGACTTTATTATTGTGTTGTGGAATCATTAGTGTAAGGTGTATACCCACTTGGGTCATTCCTAGAGGTTGAGGACTCTGACAGGCCTGTTAAATGTGACTCTTGATATTGATAGGATTTGATCCAAGGGATTGGTTTTTTTATATTGATAGGCCAGTTAAACATGTAGAATGCATTAATCACTAAGCTATCTCATCCTCTAAAAAATTTTGGAAGCTTCAAGGTTTCTGATTTTTCCTCTAGCGGAAAAGAGCATACTCCCCTAACTAAAATACTTTCCAAAGGAATCACTACCTTTCCCTGCTTCCCCAAGTATCTCTTGGTAGTGTTTGGGTCTTGGATTCATACATAGGCATCACTTCCATGTAACAAAGAGCCTAATACCCTAATATGCTATCAAGACCCTTAAGAAATTTTAAGGAGGC
The DNA here is from genome assembly GCA_028749045.1 of Cupressus sempervirens. Taxonomy (NCBI): domain Eukaryota; kingdom Viridiplantae; phylum Streptophyta; class Pinopsida; order Cupressales; family Cupressaceae; genus Cupressus; species Cupressus sempervirens. The sequence goes on from CM053790.1 coordinate 585,406,100, forward strand.
CCTATTTAAACAATGTGTAGAAAGCATAAAAATAAATACAATGTTTTGTGGGTTTGGATTTTGTCTTGACAAGTGATCTTTGACAAATATCATACAATCAAATAGTTAGCAAATTCTAGATGTGGTTTAAAGGTTTCTTCAACATCCATCCTGCAAAAAACTATTAGGTTGTTTCGAAAAATCAAGTTAATCACACATAAAACATAGGTTGACACAATCAAATGATGATAAAATTAGAAAATCCTTAAGAAAAAATCAAGGAGATCAGGAGCATTGATGTCGAATCTTGTGCAAGACTTTTCTACTTCTAGGTGAGAAAATGATCTCTCGGGTGAGACAGAAATAGGTCTTGCACGAGAGAATGCTTTTCTCAAGTGAGAGTGTGTTCTGTCACAAAAGATTTTATAATCATCTATGTGAGTCAATAGGAAGATCGCATGACGAAAGAACTTCCCAGGTGAAACCTCATGCCAATGTATGAAAATCAAAAGTAGAATGACAAAAATAAATGTAAATGAGGCTAGAAAATTGATTTTTTGGCACAACGATGGGCGCCAGAAATGTATGTGCTAAATGTGGGCTTGAGGAATCAACAACACACTTCAACATAGTCATTCCATGATGGGTTTCATCTAAGAATGAACATCAGATTGTTTATGCCAAAAGACCTATTCGTATCAACTTGTTGCCTCCTATTTAGATTGATTTTGAATGATTCCTCTCAAGATTGAGAGTTTAGTGACCAAACCTACTAGAATGAAGGATTTATAATAGAATGATATGCAAGATTATACAAGATTTTTATGATTTTCTATGCAAGGTAGATGAAATTAATCTATATAAAATGTAATTTATTGAAAGAAAGTAAGAAGAATTAAGCTAAGAATGGTTTCAAGTTAAACTAAATGGGAATACTAAACTGCAATAAAAGGCTTATGAATGCACAAATGTTGAGCTCCCAAATCCACAACATTTCAATACTCATAAATTGCATTCCCTCAAATGAGACACAAAAGTTCCCTTTTATAGATACCTAGAATCAATCAACAGTCAAGATTGAAATGAACAGTGGAGATTTGATGAGAGTTCAATCTAAATAGAAAGTTTCCTTTTAGAGGAGAAGTTAACTGATTGCATTTGAGATGAATGATGTAGTTAACTGGTTTTTTCCCAATTCTAAACTCAAGAGGAGATTTTGGAGAGAATATTTGATTTATTAATTAAATATGACCTCATAATTTTGCATATTCCAATTAATTTGAATAATTAAATTCAATAATTTAGATGAGGATATTAAATAAAATCAAATATATTTAATTCCTTATGTCATGTGTATTAGCTAAAGGGGTGATTTAATTCAATTAAACATACTATGATCTTTAGTCTAATTAATTCAATTAGAAGGGTTTACTAACCAATTTAAATCAATATTTTAGGAATTAAATAGAGATGTATGATTATTGAAAATGAAGGGTTTTCTTTCTATTTGATACTCAAATAAGAAACTAGCATGGAATCGAACAACATCAACATGTTAGAAACAATAGTCCACCAATATAACTGGGAAGGGGGGTGCAGGGGGTGGTGAATCAGTTATGTGACAATTAAAACAATTATCCTCTTTGAAAAATCCTAATCAAACAAAAAAAATAAACAATAACCATAAAGAGATTCTCATACACAATTACACCAGATATGTTGACTAGGGAAACCCTTGATCAGAGGGAAAACCCCAGTGGGAATGATGCCCACAAAATGATGTACTAATATGAATGTTCCTTGTTAGAGGATGGACCCTAATAGGAGCCTATTACAACATTTAGTACAAGAGTCCCTGTTAGGAGACTTTGAATCCCTGTTAGGAGATTCCAACCCTTTTAGGAGTTGTGTCAACCCTGATAGGACTTGTGGAAGGCAGCTAAACCAACTATCCAAACATCTTCAAGATCAGATCAACAAACCCACTATCCAATTGACCTCAGTACTATTCCTTTTAGAATAATAGATGTGTAATAGGCTTTTACTTCTTTCTTTGTCCATTATGTTGGACTCCTTCACCTTCAAATCATGCAATCAGATCTGGAATTTTGTGATTAGTAATAGTAATCCTTAAGGTCACTTACACACATTAGTAAATCACTCTGCTCTGCTACTTAGTAGTTCGCAAGTCTTCTCCTTGTTCTTCAATCTAAAAGATGGAAAACATCTTTCCTTTATACCATGCTCAATTCATAAATCATTGAGTTGGCTTCACATTCTATCATCATATGTTAATTAAATGAAATACCCATTTAATCAATGTTGTCAGCTCACAGTTATACAAAAACTTTCAAACGTGTGACTTCTATACATGTGCACTCTCTGACGTCATCAATAGTCAGTATGCTACCTCTAGTTAACTGCACAACGCTTCATTTTAAATGCAATGAGCTATATCAATCATACAATGGGAACTGCTTTCCTAATGCTCTATTTTCATGTGATTCTCTATGTATCAACAATATCTTCCATATATTATTGATTCAGGTTTTGCACACTTGCCCAAGTAACAAATACATATTGTAGTATGTGCTGGTAACTATGCATAAGCAGATAAGTAATATAATGTCCTCAATACAGAAATCACACTCTACTGCTCTATCAGTCTTTTACAAACTTATTACTATGTTGTTATCAATGACAAACATAGTTATAAATACATCATAACAATGTTCTACAATGCTCCCCCATAGCATCAGCATTCATGCTAACAATCTCCCCCTTTGGCATTGATGGCAACATAGATGAAAAATGTCTAGTTCCAAGAATACCAACAAGTCTCTTCATCAATCAAATCTTGCTTCATGCAAATCCTTTATTACAACACTTCTTCCCCATAGTACAATTTTTTTCATGCCATACTTCTCCCCCATTGACATCAATGTCAAAGATAGTACACAAATGGTTCGCTTTTCTTAAATATCTAATCAGCATGACCACAAGCTAGTCTGTTGCTTTACAATTTTTTTTATAAATCCATAAACAACTCAAGTGTATAAAGACATTTTTGTATACCAATTACCAAGAGTCCTTTGTTGACTCTGCTCACTACAGACACTCCCCCATTGAGGAAGCATCAGCATTCAGTCCAATCAAACAATGATGCTATGTACCCTAGACTGATGCACTTTTGCATCTTTTATTCTGAAATAGGCAGGGGCATAACCCCAAGCATACCTCTTAGGTACTCAAATGTATCCTTTGGTAAGGCCTTTGTGAAACTATTTGCAATCTATTCCTTAGTGTAAATGTATTCTAATTTGATTTCTTTCTCTACAACTTTCTCTTTCAACACATGATACTTTATAGAGATGTGCTTAGTCTTAGAATGAAAAATAGGATTCTTAGATATGTTAATTGTGCTTGTATTATCAAAGTAAATGACAACAAGTTCTTTGAATGTAATTCCAATATCCTTCATCATCTTCTTCATCCATATGACTTGATTACAATTGTTCATTGCTGCAACATATCTTGCCTCTGCAGTGCTTTGTGAGGTGCAATCTTGCTTCTTACTGAGCCAAGAAACCAATCTTCCACCAAGAAAGAATGCTCCTCCACTATTTTTTTTTCTATCATCCCTATCTCTGGCCCAATCAGCATCAGTATAAGTGCAAAGAGTAAAGTCATTACTTTTGTCATACCAAATGCCATAATTAGATGTCCCTTTCAGATATCTGAATATCCTTTTTACTGTTGTGTAGTGATATTCTTTAGGATCAGCCTATAATCTTGCCACAATTCCAACTGCATTTTCAATATCACATCTACTATGAGTTAGATATTGCAATCCTCTAATCATAGATCTGTACTTCTTTTGTTCAACAGTAGGTGTCTCATCCTTGCTTGATAACTTGTGACCAGTTATCATAGGAGTTCCAACAAGTTTATAGTTTTCTAGACCAAATCTTTTTAGCAAATCTTTTAAATACTTTGTCTGAGAAATAAAGATTCCTTCTTTGTTTTGAACAATTTGCAATCCTAAGAAAAATTTCATTTCCCCTATCATGCTCATCTCAAACTCATTCTTCATATCTTCTGAGAATTTGTTACTAGCTTCATCATTTCCTCTAAAAATGATATCATCAACAAATACAATAATTATCAGCAAACCATCTTCTATTTCTTTCAAGTACAAGTTACTATATGGTGTTCCTTTAGCAAATCCAAGCTTTGCTAAGTATTTATCCAACCTTGCATACCAAGTTCTAGGTGCTTGCTTTAATCCATACAAGGCTTTCTTTAATCTGCAAACCATATCCTTCTCTTCTGTCAAAGGAAAACCTTTTGGTTGCTCTATGTAAACTTCTTCTTCAAGTTCTCCATTCAACAATGTTGATTTAACATCCATCTGATATACCTTGAAATTTTTATTTGCTACATATGTCAAGAACATTCTGACTGCTTCCATTCTTTCTACAAGTGCATTTGTTCCCTCATAGTTAATTCCTTCTTGCTGAGAGTAACCTTTGCATACCAGTCTTGCTTTATTTCTTATTACTTCTCCTTGTTCATTCATTTTATCTCTAAATACCCATTGTGTGCCAATCACATTTTTATCCTTGGGTCTAGGAACCAATTCCCATGTGTCATCTTTTATTATCTATTGAAGTTATTCTTCCATTCCTTTTATCCAATGATCATCCTTGATGCTTCATTTGTTTTTTTTTGGTTCTAATTGAGATATTAGGCATAGTTCTTTATTGATTCTGGTTATTTTCATTACTCCTTTTTCTTTACTTCCTATTATCTGATCAGCAGGATGATTTCTTATCATATTCTTATTTGGGGTAGGAGTTGCTGCTTCAACTCTTATTTTAGGTATTGTGCTTTGTTCTTCTCTTACTTCTTCAGTTTGCACATTATTCTACAAGTCATTATTACTCTTGAGAAATAGTTCATTACACCTGTTGGTCATCCTAGAATAATCATCTCCATCAGAGTTATAATCCATCATCTTTTACTTAGTGGCAAACTTTTCATCTATTGTTACATTTGTGCACTTTACTATAGTTTTTGTTCTATAGTTGAAACATTTGTAATCTTTACTTTTCAATGAGTAGCCAAGAAACATACCTTCATCACTCCTTGGATCAAACTTACTGATATCATTATCTCTTTTGATGTAGCATTTTCTTCCAAATATCCTGAAGAATTTGACTGATGGTGAGTGACCAAACCATAACTCATAAGGCATTTTCTCCATACCTTTTCTAATATGTACTCTATTCAGTATATATACTATTGTATTGACTACCTCTCTCCAAAAGGTTTTTGGGACATCATTCACAAATAACATAGCTCTTGTTGTTTCAGCAATTGATTTGTTTCTTCTTTCAACAATCCCATTCTGCTTAGGTGTATGGGGTGAGGATATTTGTCTCCTGATACCATGCTCTTCACAGTTGATATTGAATTCTCTAGAAGTGAATTCTTCTCCTCTATCTGATCTTAAGCTTTTGATTTTAACTCTAGATTCATTCTCTACTTTGTTCTTGAATATCTCGAATTTCTCAAATGCTTTTGACTTTTCCTTAAGAAAAGCTACCCACATCATTCTAGTAAAATTGTCAACAAAAATCATAAAATACCTTTCTCCATAGAATCCTCTTGTTCTTGCAGGACCACTTAGATCTGTATGAACCAATTCCAGCTTTTGTGTAGTACCAAATTGCTTGCTAGGAAATGAGACTTTATTCTTCTTAGCCAAGATACAGTCCTTACAAATAATGTCAGTGAGCTTAGTGATCTTAGGTAAATCTCTCACGGCAAGTGTATTACTGGCTTTCACAATGTTATCAAAGTTAATGTGACAAAATCTTTTGTGCCATAACCAACTGTTGTCAACTTTAGCTATCAAACATGTTGTTTCAATGGAGTTTAACTAAAATACATTACCTCTGGTTCTTATACCTGTACCAAGTAGTTTTCCTTCCTTGTTCTTGATAATGCATGTGTCATTAACAAACTACAATTTGTAACCTTTGTCCATAAGTTTTCCAACACTTAACAAGTTATGTTTAGTCCATCAAAAAAATAAACATCATCAGTATTTTTTTAACCATCTAATGTGATAGATCCAATTCCTATAATGTGGTAGGCTGCATTGTTCCCTACTTTGACAATTCCTCCATCATGACTTCAGAATTTGAAAATTTTGCTCATATCACTAGTCATGTGATGTGAACAATCACTATCAATGATCCAATCTTTTCTGTCAACTTGTGAGATCAGTGCAAATTTCTTTGTCAAGATCATCCTCCTTTATAGCTATGAATCCCAATTCATCTTCACTTTTGCTTTGATCGGATTCTTCTTCTTCTTCTTCATTAGCATATAAACATTTTCTTGGTCTTCTAGATTTGAATCTTCCCTTATACTTTCTTTCTCTTTTAGGAAACTTAGATGCATAATGACCATATTCATTACATGTCCAACATTTAAAGATATTCTTACCATCTTTTTGTCTTTCCACAAGAAGAGCCACTCCTTCCTCGATCTTTTCCTCAATAGACTTGTTGTTGCTAGCAATGTCTCATTGCACTTTTGTGTTCCTTGCTAGACCAGGTTTACTATTAAATGCACTAAATGTTGTCTCAACTTTTCCTAGTTCTCCATATTGTTTTAGATTGAATTCTTCAGCTTTCAAGCTACCAAGCAATTTTTCTTTGGTGAAATTAGTGGTGTAAGGTAACATTACCTAAATCATCTGTGTTATACTTTTCAAGATCTTCCATATTACTTCATCATCAAATTTATTTCCACCAAGAGATGTGATTCCTACAACAATCTTAGATACTCTGCCAATATAGGTTCTCACAAATTCATCTTCCATCATCTTAGCATCTTGGAATGCGAAATGCAGATTTTGTAATCTAACCCTTTTTGCATGTGTATCACCCTCATAATTAGCTTTTAAGGTTTTCCAAATTTCATGAGATGTTTTGAGTTGTTTTACCTGGCTATACTCACTTTTAGGTAGAGCAGACAGTATTTCTTCTCTTGCCCTTATGTTGCACATGAATACTTTTCTTTGTTCCTCGGTATAGCTTTCAAGATTGTCATCTTCTACAATGTTTTTAGATGCCTTGGTTACAAGCCAATATCTTGGACCCATGCATAAGAGATGAGTCTTCATTTTATCCTTCCAGCTATTGTAGTTTGTGCCATCAAATCTCATACTTTCCTTTCTAAACAAATTCACCATGGATCTCCAAAAGTTGTTAAACTTTTTCTTCAAGGACTTGAAGTTCTGATAACGATTGTTAAAAACAATAGTCCACCAATATAACTAAGATAGGGGGGTGAATCAAAAGTTCTTATCTCTAACCAATAAAACTTTCAACTTTAAAATGATGCATGTATAAACATATTGAAATAACATATAAAGTAAATGCATCCGCATAAACACTTAACACCAGATATGATTACCCAGAAACCCTCCAATGAGAAGGTAAAATTGGGGTGAGGATGACACCCAAAATTCTTCACTACTGCAGCAATAAAGTTCACCTATTAAGGTTACATGATTTGACCATTCTCGTGATCTTCCCTATGAAAGGCCTACCCTATTAAAGGCTTACAAAGGATTGTTAGATCCTACCCTATTAAAGGATTTTAACACCCTGTTAGAAGTGTTTCTAGCGAAAGGACTTTAGAGCACTCACTTGGAATGTCACCCTATTAAAGGATTTCACAATGACTGTTAAATCAACCTTAATACAAAGGATTTCATCTTGTTGATACAATTGTTAGAAAGTACAATAGAATATTTGATCTAATACACTTACAATCTGATATTGTTGATTTTAGATCCTAATTAGGTCCTTCTTGATCCTTTTGATCTGATATGAAATTGATGTAACCTCGATCCTCTGTTCTACAAATTGATTCTAAAATTTTTGCCTTCTAAGTCACCTTGAATGTATATTGATCAATTCACCCCTTTCACTTCCTTCAAATTTTCACTAGTATCTCCTCCTCACATGCATTCTCTCTCACACATACATATTGAATTATGGGGCTTCGTCTCCTTTTAAAAAAACTTTGGTGGCTTAGGGTTAGGTATGAATCTACGATTGAGATTCGTCCATTTTTCCCACTCAATTCCTTCCATTTTTCTGATTGGTTGCATGTTGATCGCATAGAGAATCCAAATAGATATGATCTTATCTTCAAAGCTTCAAGATCTATCCATATGTCGGCTCAAAAATGATTTACATAATTTTTTGTGCCATCACAAACAACTAGATCATTTCTATGTTACTTGGCACTTGTTTAATATTGATGCTGGGCACATACTATAATTTTGTCTAGCTCGGCACTTGAACTTTCTTGGCATCTATTGTTCACTCGACACTTGAACTTGCTCGACATCTATTGTTCACTCGACACTTGAATTTTCTCAGCTCTGTCTATTTGCTCGGCACTTACTATTTACTCAGCGCTCATTGCAACTCAGCATCTATACATATTATAATCAGCATATGTTACTAGCTTGGCATGAACTCAGTAAATTTCTTAAGTGTGTTGACACTCAATTGTCAAAATCGATCTGAGATCAACATGTGACAATTAAAACAATTATCCTCTTTGAACAATCCTGATCAAACAGCCAAAATAAACAATAACCATAAAGAGATGCTCGTACACAATTAAACCAGATATGTTGACTAAGGAAACCCTTGATCAGAGGGAAAACCCTGGTGGGAATGATGCCCACAAAATGATGTACTAATATGAATTTTCCTTGTTAGAGGATGGACCTTATTAGGAGTCTATTACAACATTTAGTACAAGAGTCCTTGTTAGTAGACTTTCAATCCCTGTTAGGAGATTCCAGCCCTATTAGGAGTTGTGGAAGGCAGTTGAACCCACTGTCCAAATAGCTTCAGGATTAGATCAACAAACCCACTGTCCAATTGACCTCAATACTATTTCTTTTAGAATAATAGATGTGTAACAGGCTTTTACTTCTTTCTCTGTCCAATACATTGGACTCCTTCACCTTTAGATCATGAAATCAAATCTAGAATTTTGTGATTAGTAACAGTAACCCTTAAGATCACTTGCATGCATTAGTAAATCACTCTACTCTGTTGCTTAGTAGTTTGCAAGTCTTCTCCTTGTTCTTCAATCTAAAAGATGGAAAACATCTTTCCTTATAACATGCTCAAATCATAAATCCTTGATTTGGCTTCACATTTTATCATCATACGTTAATTAAATGAAATATCCATTTAATCAATGTTGTCAATTCACAATTATACAAAAACTTTCACACATGTAACTTCTGTACATGCACACTCTCTGATGTCATCAATGGTCAGTATACTACCTCCAGTTAACTGCACAACCCTTCATTTTAAATACAATGAGTTGTATCAATCATACAATGGGAATTGCTTTCCTAATGTTTTGTTTTCATGCAGTTCTTTGTATATCAATATCTTTCATATACTGTCGATTCAGGTTTTGCGCACTTGCCCAAGTAACAAATATATACTTAAGTATGTGTTGGTAACTGAGCATAAGTACATAAGTAATATAATGTCCTCAATACAGAAATCATAGTATGTTTCTCTATTAGTCTTTTACAAACTTATAGCTATGTTGTCATCAATGACAAACACAATTATAAATACATCATAACAATGTTGTGCAATGCTCCCCCATAGCATCAACATTCATGCTAACATAACATGAAACCGATCAAAAAATTGCAACAGAAGACTTAACCAAACAATCCAAGTAAACAATGATCTCCAAATGTCACTACTTACCAATGCATTCAATAACCAACTATGAAAGTCAAAACAACAATAAATACGTAATCTTTGAATTGTCAAGACCTAGGGAGGTGCACAACCCATTAGGGTATCCAGAAAACCCTCTGAAACACAACTAACAAGTCTAAAAATACCTATTGAGTAGGTTTTTGCACAAAAATTGGGTAATACTTTTCCAGTATCATATGATATTTTACAATACTACCAAGTGATAGTTTTCCAGTATCACGTGATACTTCTTACAACTATCATGCAATACTTTCTAGTATCGCATGATATACTTCACTATTACCATGTGATACTTCACTAGTTTTGCACGATAGTACTTACTACTACCGTGTGATACTTTCCAGTATTGCATGATATTCCCCCCTATAGTCATGTGATACTTTTCCAATATTGCCCAATGCTGAACCAATGTCACCTAGGTTTACAAGGAAAAATATTGACAATCAATTTAAAAGGGGAATAGAAAAAGAATCTCCACACTAGGGAATATCAGAACCACAATAGTCAAGGGGTCAACACTCCAAAGCATAAGGAGATCAAATATTTCTAACATCTAATCCATTAAATCAAATCATAGCATCTAATGTAATCATGTGAAAAGCAACATCGCAGTGAACATACATGTGCATAAATCAACTATCTCAATAATCTGAAATAACATATACCACATGGAAACATACTCTGGTAGATATGGAGAACCATGTGAGCATCTAGCTTTGGAACTTAACATGGAGGAAGGCAAACTTTGTACATCAATCCCCAGGAGTGGTATAGGTAGCTACACCTCCCAACCACATGGAACCCATAGGCCCACTCTCATTGTGTTGATGGAGATAGTGATTGACCTCAATGACACACAATGTAGTCATCCATGGCTAACACTCACGCCAAATAGTACAGAGGAATGAACCAAGATCATGAGATAATGCAATACAACAGGTCCTGGTTAGACACTCTATGGGTCTACTATGTAGGGACTTTGGTGGAGAGTAGATTGCTTGGCATCATAGAGCCCAAGCTAAACATCGTATGGAAACTCTCCCTTGGGAGTCCATCATTTTATATCCTTGGATGAACTATGTAGACATTTGGCCCTTAAATAAACCAAATGGGAACATACCTTCAGGTGAGTCATATAGGTACATAGTATTTTCTTATCTTAGTTAATTACCCATGAATTTATTTAATTATCACTTATTAAAAATTCTTCACATATACCTTTTCGGGATAGATGGGGTACATGAGAGAAGTCTCTCCACTAGTCTACCCTACATACCCATGCTCATCACAGGATGAGTGCCTATAGGCAATGCAGTTTCCCAACCCAACCCCAATGAACATAATTCAACCAAAAGCAACTAGGATTTTGGGTCTCGCAAGAACCCAAAAAGTGTATGCTCATGTGCTCATGTGTGGGCACACCAACTACACAATGATCATAAGCAACAAGGGTTGGATGAGAAACAAGTAAACAATCACTCAACCAAGCACATAGTTGGGAGTATGGATTCGACATGAATCCCAATGCAAGAAGAAATATTTTTGGTCAAATTGGATTCCTTACAAATAATTTGGGTCTACGGCCAACATTAGTGGCAAGAAACACCCAAGAAAATTGGGAAGCACACAAATCAAGGCAAAGTAAAAAAAAAGCCCAAAAAACCAATGTTGACGAAAATCAATGAAACAAAAACCCTTTTCACTAACGGGTATAAAACCCTCAGATATCTAATAAAATTTGGGTTCGAAGTCTATATACAAAAATGGCTAACATAACGGTGCAAAACCCCAAAACCCCCACACCAAAAAGCCATAAATACTCATACTCGCCCAACTAGGTAGAGCCAGCATATAGAAATAGAGGGGAACACTAGTTATCTACCTCCTAATATAACTGTACAAGAAACTAACTAAAAAATGAAGTTAAAACAAGAAAATGGAAGAGCCCTACTTGGTGGCCAAAAGGGCAAAATCAGGAATGCTCGCAATACAATAATTGCTCCTTGCAAGTCGCCAAAAATCATGGCAAACCAAGGTCTCCCCGAACTAGATCAAACAAGATCAATCTCACAATGATCCCACGCCTGTAGCTCCCACGATGAATAAAAAAAATTCTCCTAAAGAGGATTTCAAATTTTTGCTCTCCAATTTCTAATTCAAATGTGAGAAGTGAGGAATAATTCCCTTTTCAAGATATATATTCACTTTAAAAGTGAAATATTAAAGGAGGCAAATAATAGGCTCACAAAATTAAATCCCTCTTTAGCCCAGACAAAATCAAGTAATTCCAATTAAATGGAATTAAATTATGGCAAAGTTGTGGGTAATTAATAATACAATCAAAGCCCAAAATACCCTTAAACATTAAATCACAATTTTTCTTAATAATTTCCACAACCAAATGCGGATATCTAAATGCACAGACATAATATGGGTCTCGACACAAATGCAAATGAATCCATATTTATTAAATCACCAGAGGGGTTAATTAACAATTAAACAAGATACGTTGCCCATATAGGGACGATATTTGCTAGGTATAAATAGCCAAATCACTAACTCCATGTGCCACTATCAGGTATATAAATCCTGCACACTAAACAACACGATCAAGTGCAATTGCATATAATAATATAGCTAAAGCAATAAACAAATTAAATTTCATAATTAATCATTCATTTAATTACATAAAAATGGTCTATTTACATCACTCACTGCATCATAAAATATCTCAAAGAAAGAATGAAACAAATATAAGTAGCATAGAACCATAGTATCCAGAATCCAATAAGTCCATCATATAATCATAGAAAGAGTATATGTCTGAATACAAAATAACCAAAATATCATTATAAAGCATCATGTCACATCAATAAGCATCATCATGCAAATATGATCAAACTTAACAACATAGTATCTAACATCTATGATACTAGCAATCAAAATATAGTATCTAACTATTAGGTCATCTCGAATGTCATCCAACATGAGTATCAAAGTATCTCTTGAATCCAAAATATAACAAGGTATAGAATGCAAACACAAGAGGCACTACATCTATTTCATTATATTTCTTGATGAATTTTCTAGACTGATGATTGTGGTGCTTCTTAAAGAAAAATTTGATGCATTTCAAATGCTTAAGTGGTATTTGGCTACAGTTGAAAAGGAAACAAGAAAGAGTTTGAAGTTCTTGAGATCAAATAGAGGAGGTGAATTCATATCAGATGAGTTTAACATATTTTGCAATGAAAAAGGATAAAGAGACAATCGAGTGCACCTAGGACTACACAACATAATGGAATAGCTTAAAGAAGGAATAGATCAATCGTGGATTGTGCAAGAACATTAATGATGGAGAAAAATGTTTTACATAATTACTGGAGATAAGTTTTAAGTACTACAGTTTATACTCTAAACTAGGTTCAAGCTAAGAAAGGTACAAATAAAACACCTTTTGAACTTTGGTATGGTTGTTCACCTAATGTGAATTATTTCAAAGTTTTTGGAAGGAAGTGTTGCATATTAAAATATGTAAGAAAAGAAAAAAATTGATGCAAAGTGTGATGAAGGTATATTTATAGGATATTCCACTAAAAGAAAAGCTTATTATAAGTGTTTGAATTCTAACACTAACAAAATTGTGGAAAGTACAAATGTTAGAGGTGAATGATTTGCATAAAAGAATGAAGAAGAATGCAAGAAATAATTTCAAGACATTGGTTGCCCGAGCAGGTTTTTTTCATAGACCCAAGTGATACTTTCATACAGACTAGGCGATACTTTACTGGTATCGTACGACCTTTTCTCAATGGGTGTGCAATATTTTTAGGGTCTAGGCAGTAAAGTTTCTAAGGTCGTGTGACACTCTTTGAGTTTTCTGTTATAGTCCTTCCAAAGGCATGCAATACTTTATAGTATCGCATGATAAACTTCCCTTGGGCATGCAATACTTTCTAATATCGCATGTTGTTTCTTCTTTAGGCATGTGATTCATTATAAGTATCGCCCAATGTTGGAACAATATCACCCAGGAAAGCAAGAAACATTCCAAGAGTACTCAGAGGGATAAAATAGAGAGTTAGAACCTCCACACCAAGGAGTACTGGATCCGCAAGTTGAGGCTTAAACACTCGAACACAAGAGTAGTAAGATAAAAAAAATACAACTAACCATATAAACCATAGCAGCATAAGCAAATGTAGTGAAGCAACATCACAATGTACAAAAAAAACTAAACTCTTATGTGGTTCCTCCCAACCATAATAGCATCATGAGGCCTCAAAGGCCCTAGCCATCCCTCACTCGTAACATCCCAAACTGCTCACTGGTGTAAGTGCTAAAATTGGTTAGACACACACTTCAACATAGTCATTGTTTGTGAGGTTTATCCAAGAATGAACATGAGATAATTCATCTTGAATGTCTGCACAATGCGCCCTATTGCCTCCTATCTAGATGGGGTTCTTTAATTGCTCTTAGAATCAAGAGTTCAATAAACCATAGACCATTACTAGAATGAAGGATTTAAGAAAATGAATGCATCTATAATTTTGTATTTTCAATGCAAGTAAGTATAAATTAGTCTAATATGATATGGAAAGAAACTATTAATCTAGATAAGTAAATAGAGTTCTAGTTTGGCAAGCTAGAATGAAAAGCTATTAACAATCTAAGAAATCTAATGTGTAATAATCTAGCATTATTTAATTACTCAAAAAATCCCCCCCCCCACATTTTTTTTGAATGATAGGTAGAAATCCTCCTGTTATAGAAATCCAAATAAATCAATGGTCAAAATTGATCTAAATGAAAGGTTGAGATTGATTCAAAGTTGAGTTCAAGTAGAAAGTTTCTATCAATAAGGGAGCTTTTGAGAGATTTTAGGAAATAAGATTCAATTGAGAGTTAGTTGAGTGATTTATTCCCCTTTCTTTTTAAGTAAACTCAAAATTTCCATTTTTTGAACTCAAGATGAGATCTTTGGAAGATATTTGAATATTTAATTAAATAATGCCTCATATTTGATGATTTTCTCAATTAATGAACTATTTAAATTCAATAATTCAAATGAGGAGATATTATTTAATTAAATGTATTTAATTCCTATTGTGTACTAGCCAAAGGGGTAAATATAATTTAATTAAAGTGCCATGACTCATAATTAAATTAAATTGATTAATAGGTTTACCTTTGCTAATTCAATTAGACTTAGGAATTAAATAAAGTATGTAATTAATGTAGATTAGAGCTTTTTTGCATTTGACACTTAGGTCAAGTAGAGATTGTCAAAATCAAAATTGCCTAGTACAATAGGACTTTGAGATTGATTAATAGACCAAAATTGGTTTAGCATAGCAATGTGCCAATTTTGGGGTATTACAACTGGATAGTTGGAGCTATCTTATGAGGGCGTCACTACTAAACATATTAACATCATAAGAACAAGAACATCTAATCATGCTACAACCATAAAGCAGAAGATGTTCCCAATAAGTAAATCACATCATATATCCATTTGCTAACATCATAATAAAGGAATACGTCAAGTAAACTAACATCATCTAAACATGATATAAAGCATAAATCACAAGATAACATACTCTGGAACTTGAAGTACTAAGTGAAACAACAAGCACCACTCACACTCAAATAGTAGACCATCTTTGTATACCAGTTCCTAGTAGTGGTATAGGTAGCTACGCCTCCCAACCACGTGAAACTTGTAGGTCCACTCCTGTCATGTTGATGGAGATAATGATCCAACCACAAACACACATAAAGCAACGTCCATCGCTAATACTCACGCCAAACAATAAAGAGGACTACAACCAAGATCATGAGACAATGTAAGTGGATCAGGTCTTGGTCAAACACTCTATGGGCCACTATGTAGGGGCTTGTTGGAGGGTAAGTAGCTTGGCATCGGGTAGCCCAAGCTAGTGTTGGCAACTCACACTCCCCAACGGAAGGAGCACAATCTTGTGTCTTCGAACTTAACCAAATACTCACGTAACATTTTATTATCTTAAATTTATTACCCAATTAATTTATTTAGTTATCACTTGTTTAGAACTTCTTCACTCCAACCCTTTGGGAAATAGTCACCAAGGTTGCGAGAGAAGCCCCTCCATGCTACCCTACATACCCATGTTCATCACAATGATGAGTGCCTGTAGGCATGCATATTCCCAACCCAACCCCAATGAACATAACTCAACCAAAATACAATCAAAAGATCAGGCTTGACAAGTCACCCGAAAAATGTATGTACATGTGCTCGTGTGTGGTGCACCACCATCACGAAGATCATAAAAAAAAGGTTGGATGAGAACACAAGCAAAGTAACACTCAACTGAATACAAGCTCAAGAGAACGAATGTGGCACGAATCTTAATGCAACATAAAAGTGCAATAGTAGTCTAATTGACATCCTACAAATAATCTATGTCCACGACCAACATCATGCCAAGAAAACTTGAGAAAACTGGGCAGCACGCAAATCGAGGTTAAAACCCTCAAAACTCAAAAACTTTGAATTAAAACCCATTTGGTCTTAGGGTACAAAAGCCACAAAAATCCAATAAAATTTAAGTCCAGACACCGTATGAAAAAATGGCCAACATAACGGTGTGAAATCCCAAACCCTCATCCCAAAAATTAGGGAAACGTTCATATCCGACCAACCGGGCAGAACTAGTAATTAGAAACGGTGTTGAACATTAGTTCTCAACCTCCTAACATATAGATACTAGAAATGAAATTAGAAACGGAGTTGAAACATAAAAATGGGAGAGCCCTACTTGATAGCCAAAAGTGCAAAAACAGGAATCAACACAATAAAATAAATAACCCACAAAAGCTACCAATAGTCACGGTAAAACAAGGCCTCCCTGAGATGGATCCAACGAGACTGATCCCATGCCCACAACTCCTACAATGAGTAGAAACACAATCCTCCATAACAGAATTTTGGAAAAAGCTCTCAATTTTCTAATTTACAAAAGTGAAAAGTGAGAAATAAATTTCCTCTTTGGATACTTATTCACTTTGCGAGTGAATAATTGATTAGGGTAAATAACCAGGTAACCTAGTTAGACCCTGAATCAATCCAAACGAAATCGGGCTATTCTAAGTAATTGGAATTCATCTACAAAAAAGTTGAGAGAAATTAAAATTAATTAAAATAAATCCTAAAAACCCTAAAACCAAAATCACATAATTTCTTAATAACTTTCGCGACAATGCGAACCTCTAAATGCACAGACATGCTCACGGGTCTAATCGCATAATAAAAATGAGTATGGGTTTATTAAATATGATACGTCGACCATACAGGGACGGTATTGGTTAAATATGAATACATGAATCACTAACTCCATGTGCCACTGCCAGGGATATAAATCCTACACACTAAAACACATGATCAAGTGCAATTGCATATAGTAACATAATTGAAGCAATAAATGCATTAAATAACCTAATTTATCCATTTGTTTAATTATATTGAATCTATCCATTTACATCACTCACGTTCACATAAAGCATAAGAAAGAAAGAAAGAAGTAAATTATCATAACATTATATCCAACATATAACATAATCAGAGATATGTCCAAATACCAGATAATCAGATATCATCATAAAACATATTGTCATCTCAAAAGGCATCATCATGCAGATATGATCAACTGAATAGCATAGTAGTCTAACATCTATGATACTAGAAATCAAAGTATAGCATATGACCCTCAGGTCATCTCAAATGTAAAAATAACATGAGTAACAAGTATCTCTTGAATCAAAATATAACAAGGTACAGACTGCAAACACGAGAGGCACTACATCATGAAAATCTAGGACATGAACCAATGGAACTTGGAGAAGGGTCAAGATCAGTTTCTCAAATTGGTATGGATGAATGCATAAGACTAGCTAGAAGTATAAAGAAAAATATCAGTCATAGAAATTTAGATCATTTACTTACAATGTGTTACCATGCTTTTAGCACCCACATTCTAAACTCCCAAGCTAACTCTGCAAAGTCGATCTGGGTTGGTTTTTAATTGCTGATGATAGATTATGAACTCTAACCTGTGAAGAAGATAGAGTTATGAAGGTATGTTGAGGTGGAACCATCAAATTCAGAACTTCAATTTTCTACTTCATTTTAAGATTGGGTTTGCAAAAAGATGAATTGTTAATACATTCCAAGGTGCAGCATATCTGTGGAGTCGAACTTGAACTTGAACCAAAGGTTTCTACTTCAACTTCGTGTTTGAGTCTGCAGAGTCAAAATTTCTGACAGCA
Source organism: Cupressus sempervirens (assembly GCA_028749045.1). Lineage (NCBI taxonomy): Eukaryota > Viridiplantae > Streptophyta > Pinopsida > Cupressales > Cupressaceae > Cupressus > Cupressus sempervirens. The sequence goes on from CM053790.1 coordinate 585,424,246, forward strand.
TTAAAATAACAATAAAATGGCGGGTGGCATAACTTTTAACTCCACTGTTGGATCTGATCGAATTTTGGATATGTTGTTCAAAATCAAGTTTTCTAAAGTTCCACCAAGGCGATCTTAAAAATTTGGCCGAAGTCAAAAGTTATGACGGACTGAATACAGGTCTATCAACACACTAGCAAATACAGATATGCCACAGTCAGAAAAAATAATCATGTTGCGGGGCTCACAAATTTTAATCCAACCATTGGATTGAACTGAATTTAGGATATGTATGAGGAAACCTAGTTATCTAAATCCTCTCCAAGCCGTTTTGCAAGATTCTTGACGAATCAAAAGCTATGACTGTTTGAGTGTAGTAGTATATTAATGACAGTTACAAGATTATGATTGCAATCTGTAACCAGCATACGCCACCTGTCCAACATGCACATGCAATTCATTTTTGTAGTGAAAGGTGTCCATAAGAGGAGTTTGGAAAAATGTAAGCAATATCATAATTTTTATTAAACATTGTGTTTATTTTTTTTGATACATCACTCTTACTAAATAATGGACAATGGAATATGAAAGGTTGCGAGCAATTTCAAGAAACGGTTATTCAAACTGAAAAAGAATGGACAGAAAGAGAAGATAAATAGTACAGAGAATAATAAGAGAAGGGTTCATTTTTTTGGGGGGGGAGTTATATAGCTGCTGCTACAGGAAGAAGAGATTTCTATTTGGTAACAGAGGAAGCAGTTTCATTTTATGCAGATTGATTGTAATAAGGGGATGGAACTGTACTATTATTGTTTTATCATGCCTCTGAAATAAAGAGGGACATTAGTGTGTTTGATTTTATAGTCATATACATTTGTGTTTCTAATCTGAAAGGATTTTGGAGTCCTTTTATTTCTGTTTTAGATGCAGTTCTTTATTATTATGTCAGATGTGATATATGCAATCTTATGGTTATGCATTCACACTTTTGCATAAAGATGTTTACAGCTTTCTCTCTTCCAATTTTCTTTGCAATGTGAAAGACTTGGTAGATAGTCCTATGGCTATTTGCTGGTTTTTCTCTCATTATCAACTTATTAACCTTATAATCATGTTCATCTCATGTTGATGAGTGGATGTTAGAAAGCCTTGGTGTCTTCTGGTATAAGGCATAACCAGCTATTAAAATTCTTTGAATATCTTTCTAAGAGGGAGTTGTACCTCTCAATTCAGAGGAAAGCTATCAACCTCATGATAGTATTTCCAACCGTTAGTGGCAGTTGTTCTTCTATTTGGGCATTTGGAGTCATTCTTTGTATTTAATTTTGGAAGGACAAAACTGTTTACTAACACAATGGATGTGGATAAATTGAAAACACTTGTTGATATTAAATCGTTAAGTCTTTTCAAAAAAAGAGATTTGAATAAGATAGTAAAAGATATAGCAAGTAAATTTGATGTTTTGGAAACACTTCAAAAAACTCAAGTACTTGCTCATGTTCTTTTACAGAAAAACTTGGAAGAGTCATTAAAATTGCTAGGTGTAAACACAACATCAAAAAAGAAAAAATTTTCTAACATGCAAAATGATATTATTGAAAATGTTAAGAAAGGTTTGAGTGTTATAGGGAAGAAAACTCGAAGTAAAGATAAGAGCACTACAAGAAGAGTTATGTTGCAACCTATTCTTAGCAGTAGTATACCCCAAAATAGACAAATATCTTCAATTTTATCACATATTGGTTTTAGTAGAAAAAATATATCAAAATATATTAAGAGGAGAATGGTTTTGGATGATAGCACTTTGGAAGGAAATTGGGCAATATGTGTAGAGCTCCTTGTTGTGATATGATTGATGATAGAATCAAAAATTTGGTAATATCATTTTGGAATGATAATACTCGTGCTTCATCAAATACTAGAGATATTCTCAGACATAGGGTTAGACCTAAACTTTATGAACATCATAAAAAAATTGGTTGGGTATAACACAACATGAAATGTATGTCTCATTTTGTAATTCATATCCTGATATAAAGATTGGGTAGCCATTATTTGAAAGATCGAAGCTATATTATGTTAGGAGAAACAAAGTGTTTGAAACTTGTTGCTGTCGTTATCATATTGAATTTGATCTCCACTATCAAGTTTATTGGAAATTTATAGAAGAAACTTTTGGTTATAAAAATGCCCCTCCTAGTAGATGAAGTGAGTTCATCTCATCTATTTTATATGAAAAAATAGATGATCCTATTGGTCAAATCAATTGCATTAGGGGAATATGTAGCACGTGTTCTAATTTGGTTCTTTTTCCTTTGAATAATGAATATATTGATGTCACAAAAATGATAACTTGCAAGGGTTACAAGCATGTAACAAATCAAACTAAATCTGGGAAAGGATCGAAAATATTAGAATATGTTGAAGAGGAGATGATTGTTAGAGTATTTATGGACAAATTTAAAATTTCGATACAACCATATATTCGTCATGCATATTTTGCAAAGTGGCAAGCACAACAATTTCAAACACTTAGAGATAACTTCCCACTTGGAACCATTTTATTAGTCATTGACTTTGTAGAAAACTATTCATTTGTTCATCAAAAGGCTATTCAATCAAACTATTATTTTTCAGATCAAGTTAGTATTATGGTACTAGTGTGCTATCATCATGCACTGTTAGATTTGGATGGTATTCAAAGCACAGTTGAAGCACGAGTCATAAAAAAAAATATCACTTCTACATAAGTGA
>CM053790.1:585429478-585554478 GCA_028749045.1 Cupressus sempervirens
ATCTAACCATAAACTAAATTTACATATATAATCAGTCTAATCATAAATCTAACCATTCATGTATATGTCTAACCATAAACTAAATACATGTATATCACATGGACCATAAACTAGAAACATGTATATCACATTTAGGTAATCATAAATTGAACCAATCATGTACACATGTCTAACCATAAACTAAATACATGTATATCACATGGACCATAAACTAGAGACATGTATATATCATATTTCTAATCATAAATTGAACCAATCATGTACATCTAACCATAAATGAAATACATATATCACATCCAGAATATAAACTAGAAACATATATGACAATTGAATAAATTTCAAACCAATGTGTTTAATAAAAAAATGAATCATAAACACGTGCAAAGATCTATATGTGTGTGTCAAATCATAAATGTATATGTCTCGATCAGATCAATGATAAAGTAAACATGTGCATGTGTCCTAAACTAGAGAGTCATCCAGACGCATACGAATAGAGCAACCCTCTGATTGAGAATCATGGGGATCATGTGTCTGTGGAGTATCAACTAAGCCCTACAAATTAAAATATAATGATGCATTAGACATGTATAGGTTTTTATATATACATGGGTTCTAGTTTCAAATATTTACATATGTTTAAATTTAAATGCATTGATACAAGTGCACATGTATCTAGTAAATTTCAAATTAATTTTTTTTCTATTTAAAAATTACTTGAGCACTAGATAGTGTCACATCCATCATATTTGTACCCCCACGAGTAGTAGGTGTCACATCAATAACATCTCTCCTCCCACTACGAGCAAAGGCCACACTGGAAGAAGCATGCTCTGCTACCTATGCCTACAAAAATATAATTCATTTGGAAATATGAGTACATAATTATATACTTGTACATAGAAATTTGTTATTGTAAAAATGAAACTTAAAAGAGGTGTACCTAGGCCTGAGGAGTAAGAGGGTCATTAGTGACACGTACTAAGGTGTCATCAACAGAAACTCCATCTCCAATAGTCTCAATACTCTGAAATAGTGAGGAGTGCAAAGGACTAACAAGGTGGGATGGAAGTGTTTTAGAGTCAATAGACTGAAATAGCATGTCCATGTATGATCCTACCTCATCGAGAACATGAATCTCACTCAAATCTCATAAGTACTAATCAAGCACGTCAACTCCATCAGTAGAAATAGAAATACCTAGACCAACTCCTAAGGTCCCCTCAGGTGGAGCTACAATAGATTGATGAATTGAGTGTTGAGCACTAGATTGTTGAGTGCTAGAGTGTCATGTAGAGTGCTCAACACCAAAGTCCTGTGCAGAGTGTTGTGTACTCTAGTGTGCATGACTTGATGGCATGTCATGGGACGCTCAAAATAAAGGCCTCTATGAAATCATCTCTACAACACTATGTAAAGGCATCCCTGTGTATCTGTGATGTATGAATATGTCTATAAAAGATCATCTAGAAGATACAAGACCATCTCCATATGTATGTGGTCTCCAGGGGTAGGAATACGTGCAACTTTATAGATCTCATCAGTGGGTAGTGTAGTACTCGATGATGCCTCAAAAGATGATCTACGTTGACTAGCTCTACTCAAAAGATATCTACCCAGAGTGTCAAATGTAATGATCCTAGCAACAGATTCAATGTGTCCTATTCAATCAACTGCTTCCCTTTGAGAAGCAATTACAACTCTATCAATAGTAGCAACCATCACTGGAGTCACTGTTGGGGTCCTAGATCTCACCAATGCATGATGATGAGGAACAACACAAGTCAACTCACAATATGCATCATGATCACAAACTCTACCATGTCCCTAACCATAATATCCTGGAATATCTAAAAAGTTGACGCAGTGCCCCAAACAGAACTTCGCATACAACTGCTGACCAAAATATAATGGAATTTGGTCATTATTAAGATAACGACCATGTGCTGCTAGGAATCGAGGGTATATCATACAAGCAATTTGTGGCACAACACATCTAGTAACCTAATATGCCCTGACCTTGGTCTTTCCCTCATAAAATGGGAAGACCTCTCGTTTGATAATCTCCTTAGAAACCAGGCTCTAAACCTAGTCTAAGGATATACCAACCGAGATCTTTGCTCTAAGCTCAGCAAAAATCCTATCTACAAACTATGGTGTAAATGCAGACTGTGATCTAAATCTATCAGTAAGCTCCTCAAGACTAGTCAAAATCTACTGACATATACCTCTATATAGATGATCTTAAGATCTCTCAATAGTTGATCTCAGTCTAGTAGTCTCTATAGTCGAAAATTGGAATCTAGTCATCATATCAGGAACGCGAGGGTGGACAGATGATACATTGACAGGTGGTCCTTGTCCCTGAGCATAATCTTGTTCGTGTCCCTAAGCCTGAGCCTTCTCTGTCCGAGTTGTCCCTATCCTTGATCGTGTTCCTATCCTTGACCCTCTCCTTGTTCCTGATCCTGAGGCTGATCGTGGGATGCCATCTACAAGTACGACATGCAAACTAAATGATGCTATATAATTACAAGAACATGTATTATCATAAAGTGTGAGGAGAAAGAAAGTTAGATGAGAGAAAGTGTGAGAAGAGAGAGAGTTCAAGGAGAGAAAGTGGAGAGAGAGAGAGAGAGAGAGAGTTCAAGGAGAGAGAGTAAGAAGAGGGAGAGTGTGAGGAAAGAGAGAGAGAGAGAGAGAGAGAGAGAGATGAGAGAGAGGAGAGAGAAGTGAGAGGGGAGAGAGAGGGAGAGAGAAAGTGTGAGGAGAGAGAGTTCAAGGAGAGAGAAGTGAGAGGAGAGAGAAGTGAGAGGAGAGAGAAAGTGATGAAAGAGAAAGTAACAAGAGGAAGAGAGTGTGAGGAGAGAGAGAGAGAGAGAGAGAGAGAGAGAGGAGAGAGAAGTGAGAGGGGAGAGAGAGGGAGAGAGAAAGTGAGGGGAGAAAACTTTGAAAGGAGAGAGAGTGTGAGGAGAGAGAGTTCAAGGAGAGAGAAAGTGTGAGGAAAAAGAAAGTGATGAGGGAGAACGTAAGAAGAGAGAAGTGAGGAGAAAGTGAGAAGAGAGAAAGTAAGAAGAGGGAGCGAGTGTCAAGAGGGAGAGAGAGAGTGCTTGAGGAGAGAGAAAGTAATGAGAGAGAGGAGAGAGAGTGTGTTCAAGGAGAGAGAAAGTGTGAGGAGAGAGAAAGTAAGTGTGAGGAGAGAGAAAGAAGAGGGAGAGAGAAAGTGTGAGGAAAGAGAAGTGAGAGGAGAGACAAACAGACAAAGTGTCAGGAGAGACAAAGTGATGAGAGAAAGTAAGAAGAGAGAAGTGAGAGGAGAGAGAAAGTGAGAAGAGAGAGAAAGTAAGAAGAGGGAGGGAGGGAGAGAGAGAGAGAGAGAGAGAGAGAGAGAGAGAGAGAGAGAGAGAGAGAGAGAGAGAGAGAGAGTGTGTGTGTGAGTGAGTGTAAGCACACAAAAATGATCACCTTGACTATGTGTCAGAGTTTCATAATTTATGTCAAGCTTGAATCAATATTTGCATCATCATTTCCTTTGATCAAATTAAATTATTTGAATTGTTCGATTTATTTGAATTATTTGAATTATTTAATTAACCATTATTATTTTCCATCAATTTCCTTGATTAAATTGAAATTAATTTATTTAATTATTTTAAATAAATGGTTTGATCATCTTGATTTTTATTTATATTTATTAAAGGAGATTTCTCCCTTTTAATAAAACCCTCCTCACTTAATTTTATGTGCAACAATTATTATTTTAAAAGAAATAATAAAACCCATCCTCAATTGTGTGTGTGTGTGTGTGTGTGTGAGAGAGAGAGAGAGAGATGGCAGAGTGAGGAGAGAGAAGTGAGGAAAGAGAGAGAGTTCAAGGAGAGAGAAAGTGAGAGAAGAGAATTTTTCTAGATATTGAAGGTTTTGCATGATGGTGTTGCGTCAAACCACTCTATTGTTGGCTGTCCAACCCCTTCCAACCTCCGTCCTTCGCCCACCGTGAGCCCTCCTGCTCCTCAATCTTTGATCAAGATTTTGGAGGGAGATTCGATTTCATCTCAGTCATCTCCTTCCTGTACCTCGGGTTATTCGTCGTGTTCCCTTCGCAGCACATCTACCCACTCTTCCAACTTTCTGCACCAATGGGAAAGCAAACTGGTCATCAACTTATCTGATGTCTCCCTTGACCCCCATTCTTTCAATTTTTTGAAACAAGGTCTTAATTTTGCGGTGGCACCACGTTCCATTCCGCAAGTTGACTTCTTGGTTGAGATTGAGAATGCTATACGTACTCTCCCTATCAATGTCGCCGAAGAAATTAGGCAGGATTGTGCAGTTGCCTTGAGATGGGCCAAACCTCCCAGACGTAACATCCCAAAAATTGAGTTTCTTTCATTCAAGAGTCTGTTGCGTCACAATGACCTTGTCATCACCAAAGCAGACAAAGGCAACGCCACTGTCATTTTGAATAAGCAAGACTATGTTACCAAGATGCGTGACCTTCTTGCTGATTCTCGTAGCTACAAAACCTTGTCTCGTAACCCTTGTGCAAAAATCCTTAAAACTGTCAAATCCTGTGTCATGGCCTCATCCTTTGATGATCACATCAAGAAAAGGTTAGTCCCTTCTAGAGAAGTCACTCCTCGCATATATGGGGTCCCAAAAATTCACAAGGACGGTATTCCTTTGAGACCAATTGTGGACACTATTGGCTCCCCCACATACCCTTTAGCTTCCTATCTTGCCAAACTAATCTCTCCCTTAGTGGGACATTCTGATTCCTTTGTCAAGGACTCAACCCACTTTGTCCAATTCATCAAGGGTGCACATCTAGATAGCAATGATGTCTTGGTGAGTTTTGATGTTGTCTCTCTCTTCACAAAGGTCCCAATCCCTGATTCAATCGAAATTGTGAAGCATAAGACCAATGTGGAGATTTCTAGTTTGGTTGAGTTATGCCTCAAGTCCACTTTCTTCTCCTTCGAGGGAGTCATCTACAAGCAAGTTGATGGTGTAGCCATGGGTTCCCCTCTCTCTCCTGTCATTGCCAATCTTTATATGGAACATTTTGAAGAGTTAGCCCTCTGTTCTTTCCCTCTTAAGCCTAGGTGGTGGAAGCGATATGTTGATGATACTAACATGTGTTGGCCCCATAGCATGGATAAATTAGAGGAGTTCCACCAACACATCAACAACATAGCGCCTTGTATCTCCTTTACCAAAGAGGTGGAATCTAAAAATCAGTTGCCATTCCTTGATGTTCTTCTCATCAAGAAACCTGATGGTACCCTTGGTCGTCAGGTGTTTAGAAAGGCCATGCACACAGACTCATACATCCACTCTTCCTCCCACCACCATCCCAACCAAAAATTTGGCATTCTTAAGACTCTTGCTCTGAGAGCATATAGAATTTGTGATGAGGACCACTTAAGCCTTGAACTCAACCGCCTTCGACAAGTCTTTACGCTTAATGGTTACTCTCATAGACATATATCCAGAGCTTTCAACCAAGCCCAGTCCCTCCACCTTTCCTCGTGTGATACCAAAACCTCCCCTCGCCCTCCCGGTTTGTTTGCCTCTCTCCCCTTTGTGGAAGGCATTTCGCAAAAAATCTCCAAGATCTTGACCAAGAATGGTTTGCGAATAGCTTTCAAACCCTTATCCAAGCTTAGAAACCTTGTCCCGCCTTCAAAAGACTCTAGAGAGGCGTATTCTAACTCAGGAGTCTACAAAGTAGTTTGCTCTTGTGGGACACCTTATATTGGTGAAACAGGTCGCTCTTTCCATACTAGGATCAAAGAGCACATTGCAGACATTAGGCATGATAGGGTTTGCAAATCAGCCTTAGCTGAGCATTCTTTCTCTACCAAACATCACATCTGTTTGGAAAACACGCAAATCCTAGCCAATGAGGACAACTATTTCAAAAGGAAGCTTAAAGAAGCCATTGAAATCAATAACCACCCCATCAACCTTAACCGTGATGATGGTTGGACCCTCAACCCCTCGTGGCAGCCAATGTTAACCTCTAGGTGCAGAGACCATCATTGCGAGTAGTAACCTCTCTCCTCCCACTCTCTCCCATCTTGCTTGGTCGCTCTTGCTCCACCGGTTAGGTTTCCTTCTTTCCCTTGGTTGCCTCTTTTCTTTGTTTTTAGTAGCTTGCCTCCTTGCTTCTAGGGTTAGATTACTATTGTGGGTGTGTGTTGGTGTGTGTGTGCGTGTGTTAAATTCAACACATGCACACACATACACTAGTCATTCAGCTTGTGCTTTGGTTTTAGTTATTTGGTTGGGTTTTTTAATATTTGTATGTTCAGTTGACATTTGCGCAATCCATTATTTTTATTAACAAATTCTTATATAACGTGTGTGTGTGCATCGGTATATATATATATATATATATATATATATATATACATACATACATATTTTTCATTTTTCATTTTTTATTATTTATTTTTTTCCTCGTATTAGGTGTATATATTCTTTATATTTATTTCATAATTTACTCGTTTATGTGTATGTATTTAGTTGATGCACTATATGTATATTTATATATAAATATAAATAAAACTATATATATATTTGTTTGTTTACATCTATATAGATTTTCTATTTTTAGTATTAGTGTCTCACTTTCCCTTCGTTGGTCCATATCTGCCCACATCTAATTCTCATCCATGTTTATGTATATGTGTCTATACATATATCGTGTCAAAAATAACACACACACGCACATAACATTTTATATATATATATATATATATATATATATATATATATATATATATATATATATATATATATATATATATATCAAAAATGATACACACATACACTCATTATATACTATATTTGCATGTGTTCTACCTAACACGTTATATTTATTCATGTTTTTGTCTTTAGATATGTTTATTCCTATTCATATTTTCAATTTCTTTATTTTATTATCATTATTTATTTGTATTTTTATTTTTATTGGTATTTTTAATTTTAATTCTAATTTTTATGTGGTTTGTTCTTATGGTGGATGTTCATTTATATATTTATTTAGCAGTTTGTTCTTGTGGTGTTTTCTATGCATTGTTATATGTATTTCAAACTTACTTTTTAGTTATTTATTTTCATTTTTATTCATTTTTTGACTTTTATTTTTGTTTTCTTGCTTTTCGTTCTTAGTGGGGATGTGCATTTTTTGCTACATGCCCTACATCTGGCCATTTCTTTAGTTTCCTTTTCACTTCTCTTATACTTGCTTCCCTTGTTGATTGGGAGTCTATCACTTATGGTCTTCTATCCTACCATCTCCCCATTTGACTTTTTTGGTGTGCGTGCAATCCCCCCCCCCCCCTTAGTCCCTATATCTTTGAGTTTGTCAACTTCTGCAACCCATTTTGTTTGACATCTCTTGCTCTCTTCATCGTGATGATGGATCACTTGGTGTGATTCGAAACGTTGATGGTAAAAAATCTTTACACAATCGAATCCAGAAATATATCAGTTTATTGAAGGTTTTTTTTATTTTTTTTATTCATCTAGAGTTTTAAATTGTTTTTTATTTTTTACATCTAATCCTATTGTTGGTTTTCTACATCTTAGATCATATTTTTAGTTTTCGACATTGAATCCTATTTTTGATTTTCTACATCTAGAATAATATTTTTGGTTTACTAAATATAATCATTTTGTTTTTATTTATTTTTATCTACCTAGTATTTTAAATAAACTAAACATATTATTTCTTCCATTGACTACAATTTTAACAATATTTTCTAACATTTAAACTAAAATACAACATATAAATATAAAATCAATTATTGTATACTAAAAATAACAAAATACCCATAAAAAAGCTAAATAAATTCAAAAAAAGAACTAAATATTCAAAAAAGAACTACTAATAATTCATCAAAATAACTAAAAAGACCAAGTCTTCTGCTCCCCCTTTAGATATGATCCTTCGGTCGCGTAAGGACAAATTCAAATCAAAAGGAAAATCTTATGCTCCCTTATGCTGACTGATTTTTTAGTGATGGTGAACTGGCCGAGTTTCTGGTTTGCTGGAAACTGGTTTGGGAGGTTTATCTTAATGGTTTATCTTTCTTTTTGTTGTAAAGGGTTTCGGGACCCCTTCAAAACCTGCTTTTACCTTAATCTAAAACTAAACAACCATTTAAAATAACTAAATATTCATTAAAAATACAAAAATGAACATACCTGGTATGTTGAATGCTCAAAGGAGGTTGAAAATGGTACCCCAAAATGATGATGCAACTCAAATGTCACAAAGTTTGCTCCAAGCCCTACTGCACAACTGTCGTCATGATAATGAAAGGTAAAATGGTAAAACAACTTGTAACAAGTCATTTTTCGTGCAATGATAGGGTTTGAATGGGCTTCGAGCAAAGCAATTGGGGCTTCAAAGGAAGCCCGAGGCTTCGTTCGAAGCCCTAGCAGGCTCGTGGGTAGCTCGGGCTTCAAGCAGCCCCATCTACATGGCTTCGAGCGAAGCCATGTGGAGCCTTTGATGGAAGCTCTAGCTTCGCTCGCAAGCCCCTCAAAAAAAAATTCCCACTTTTCATCTAATTCCTTCGTGATGACAAGTGGGAACGAGTTGCGTGGCCTTATCCAGGACCATGTTATGAAGGTGGCCGGACAGAAAAAGAATTTTGAGATGCAAATATGCCCAAACTAAACAATATTATAAGAATGGTTCATAAGGCACAACACTTGGTGAAGGTTTTGCAAATAGTGTTGCAAGCTTTGGGTTTAAGCATGGAGGAAACTCCATATTTAAGCACGCTCAGGTTGGAGTAGTATTGGGATGGGTGACCTCCTAAGAAGTCTCAGTGCTTCACCCCTGTGAGCATCACCTAGATTCAATAAGTGCTAAGTGTTCCATTATTCTCACAAGAGATGGATCCATGTTTAATCACTACTCATGAAACATGGGTCAATGAGTTTGACTCAAAATCACACAATTAAATCCTAATAGGAATATCACAATTTGACTTCTTGTGGAAATTATCTCCTACTTATCAATTGATGAGCTTAAGGGGCTTTCTAATGAATGGTTCATAAGACACCAACACTTGTTGAAGGTTTTACAAATGGGGTTGCAAGCTTTGGGTTTAACCATGGAGGAAACTCCATAGTTAAGTGCACTCAAGCTAGAGTAGCACTGGTATGGGTGACCTCTTGGGAATTTCTAGTGATTCACCCTTATGAGCATCACCTAGATCCAATGAGTGCTAAGTGTTCCATTTATTCTCATGAGATATGGAATCATGTTGAATCACTACTCATGAAACATGGGTCAATGAGTTTGACTGAAAATCACATAGTTAAATCCTGATAGCAATATCACAATTTGACTTGCTATGGAAGTTATCTCCTACTTATCAATATTATAAGAACTACGGTGATATCCCAATTTCATTTTGAAGTGTTATGTGGCTAATCTATTTATTAAGATTAATGGATAAATTTATAGATGTTTTACAAAATCATCACTTAATTGAGGATTTTTTTTTGTATCTATTCCAATACATGGTATAGTGAAGGATGAGGATAATCAAGCAACTAATAGATTAAGCAATGTTAAGAGGCCATGCAAACATAGCATTGCTCTAATGGCCAGAGTTCGATTATACTTTATCCATGCCTAATTTAATCCGGAGTTTCTTGACGTCAGCAATTCGTTGGACTCAAATTTAAACCATGAATTTGTTAGCGTACTTTTGGCCCATCAATTTCCCTAAGTAAATGTTTGGATGTCACATATCCCCTAAGCTATAGACACTCATGGATTTATATAAACTAAATTTCTATTCGTTTATATACCTTGTATCCCCTTTCCAACCAATCGGATTAAAAACCCACATGTGGCTGCTGAATCAGGGAGCACCGCAGACATCAATCTTTCATAAGACCCAATTGAAACAAATAACTAATGATTTGGTTATCGTAATCAGGTTTGCAAATTAATTCAAAATTATTTGGGTCGTCAAATTGGTTGATACAATATTAGCCGCAAGATTTTTCAAGACATCGTCAAATTGCTTATATTTGCACTAGTGTAATGTGAATTTAAATTCATAAAGCAGACTACCATGGTTTAATAATTACAGAGATAACCCATATATATATATATATATATATATATATATATATGGGTTATATACAATTTTCCTGATTTAATAATTTTAAAGATTGTAGTTATTTTGAAAAAAAATTTAAAAGAATATATCTTAGCTTTGTCACATTAATAGATACAACATATTTAACTCTTGCATAGTTCTCATATTATTTACATTATCGTTTAGGGATAGTAAAATTGTATTTTGTCTTCCAATCTTCAACAGACCAAAGGGTAGGGATTAATAGAAGTAAAATCATTCAACAAGGACTTATAGAACTACATTCATTCAACTCATCTTATTAAATAGTGGCTCTGGCATGGCAAAGGTGTATCCAGAGCTGAGTTACCTGTCTCTCTTCACAACTTGTCTTTATAGAAAGAATTAGTCTAAATAAAAGTTATTTAATAAATCAAAAGTTGAACCCTTACTTTCAATAAGAAAAAATATTGGTGACCATGCGTACAGCCTTTTGTGATTATACAAGCTCATTGCATTTTGATCTTGGAGATTTAAGTTGATAAGGAAGCACAAGGGATTGATTTAGCTTCCATTGGACAACTCTCAAATTCAAGACTCATTTTGATGCAATGTCATCGAATATACAATACTTTTTTTGTTTTTCAATTATATTACCTTTTTTTATACACATGCACGAACAAAATGCTATCAACTGAATTTGTTATTTCTTTGTCCGACTCTAATCTAAAATCACATTATAATATATTGTGTCAATGTTATATAACATTTACAGTCTGCCTTATAAATGTTATCACGTGAATATTTGAAAGCTCTTAAATTTAAAATTTCAAAACCAATCATATTTTTAAATAGTAATACCATGTCCCTTAAAAAGTTTCCTCCAAAAACTATCAGGGAATGCATTCCCCCGTTAAAGAAACTTTTTACTAAAAACAAATTAATTAAAATTGTGAAGAACCATTGATACTTAGGTTTCATATGACTGCCAACTATTTTGAATTCATGAAAACAATATATAACAAGAATATTGTCCCATGGAATGCTGCCCATTTCAATTTTTACTACTAAATTTGGTTCAATTCACACTATCACAACGTAGAAACCATGTTTTCAATCGTCACGCAAATTTCTTACAAAGATGATCATAACATGATATTGAAACAAATTTATGCATCAAACCACTGATTGAAAGGAAAGGTTAATTCCTAAATATTCCAAACTGTAAAATTAGTGTATCCAACAAGAGAAAATGCAAAAAAAATTAAAGGACTTGTTTTAGATAGCTCCACTACCCTGCAATGATAAAAAGATTTTTCAAATTGCACTAGACAGATGGGTCCCAAAAACATTGTAGAGACGAATCAGTTTAGTTGCATTACTAATCAGCAAGGCTTTTTAGTCTTGTTCAAAAAGAAATATATATTCAAGATACAAACACTATATAACATGCACACGGAAAATGATTACTGAAGATACAGGTGGTTGTGAAAAGTTTGCTCGATTGATGACATAAAAAAGTTACATGATAATATTGAATTATGCTGGGGAGAGCTATATCATACATAACATTTACTGCTAGGCCTCCTTTTCATTTTACTCATCCATGAGTCATCTCAAAATGAAGCAGAAACCGCAAAACAAAATCTAGAAAAGCAATAAAAGAATTGCCTCAAATCTGAAAAATAAATAATCTTTGCTAGGAAATCAGGCAACTACTGAACTTCAATTTGCCCATTAAGATTAAACTGAAAAATTATTTGAACTTATCAACGCATATTTCCTTCTCGTAAAACATCAATCATGTTGTACAGTCTCTTCTCTGCATTACTCTTAACCTGTATGTGTAAAAAAAGTATAACTTTGAATTGTTTTGGAAATTTGTGATGAGATTTTGAACTAGCTCTTAAAAATGCTTCTTTAAAGAAAATTCAACCACATACAGAAAGAAGTTTATTACCTTCTTAGCCAGGAAAAGTACAGCATCAACAGTACCCTGGGCATATATTGACCTTCCACAGACATTGTGTTGAAACTGAAAGGCAACCCTGCTCATAGTCCAAAATGTCCACACATTGACTAAATGTTTGCCATATGGAGAAACGCATAATAGGAAACTTCTTATAAACAGGGAAACAATGTAACATGAAAACTGTGTTAAAAAGCATCACTCAGAAAAGAAAGATATGGAGGAGAAATTACGTGTTATCTGGAGATATAAGACTATATGTATGGAATGCATGACCTCCCAAAAAATCCTCTGGAACTCCCATTTTCTCAATTTGTTCTGTGCGACCTCTAACTTTCTTTATCTGTAATTGGACAATGTGATCTTAAATTGAGCAGATTGTTCTTCAACTAAACAAATAGAATCAATTTATTTCATGTGATATAACATTATACACCAAATTGTTCCAGAAAACATATAGATTACGAATGATACCATTTTAAAGTGAAAGAACATAAAATCCATGACTGAGAACAACCATATAATGACCGTAGCTTACTTGGTTAATGTCATAACTAACACCAAGTCTCTGGAAGCAAGAAACAATTGCTTTTGCAGTGCCTGACGTGTCCACCTTACTTGACTGGTGAGATTCTATCACCTGGGTCAAAATATTTTCCACTTTAAACAACACTGAAATATGATTAAAGAGGACAAGTAGGGATTCAACAAATTATCAAACTAGTGTTTACAGAACAAAGATTGTTCTTTAGAAAGTTGTCTCAGAGCATGGACATTAAATAAAACTAAATACACGAGCAGTTAGAAATTATTTATGAAATTAACAATTTTAAATTTTATATTAACTCTTTATTTCCTAGTTTGCTTTTACTAGCATTTTTTTTAACGGGTACCCCTTGGAAAACTCTAAAACAAGGTTTATTTTGAAATCCATGATCCCAAGGATTATTTAAATAAATGGATCTTGCAATTATTTCTTGTTTTTGCAATCAATTAATCATGAAAGACCAAGGTTGAATTTGGAACATATGTTCACAAGCAATATTGCAAATAAATGAATCTAGCAATTCTTTATTGTTTTCGCAATCAATAAATCATGAACTGATTATATTACTCTCTCATTGCTCTTATCATTTCAAACTCATTCTGATGAAGACTGAACTTCAGATTACTATTTTATAATTCGTACAACATAAATTGGAGGGAAAGTATATTACAAAGAAATTGCACCTACGTAGATTTTATAGTCACTTTTGGTTCCTTTTCATTTTGAGCTGCACAATTGTTGGAGTTTGTCTTGGACCATAAGCTAACGGTGAGATATTAAAAGGATGTACCATGATTGTATATAGTTCTAAAATATATAATCCCGATGTAGTGTGCATGTTGAGTTTTTGCAACACTCAGAAAAAGAAATGGTTAATAGATAAGAAGAAACAAGTCATCCCGATGTAGTGTGCACGTTGAGTTTTTGCAACACTCAGAAAAAGAAATGGTTAATAGATAAGAAGAAACAAGTCATTAGGTTAGCAACCTGTAAAATAGGGTCAAACAATTATATAAATAACTCATTATTGTCTTAAATAAATTGCATTTGCGATATACGTGTAAAAATATTGCTATCATATGAGATCAGAGCAATCACTGCTCCTGTATAGTATCGAAAGGTATTTATTTAAGACCTTGAAACAGAATAGGATGTAAGTTTTTATTTTTTGTGACAGACTATCTGTGTACTTATAAAGGTAACTGTATTATATGTGAACAATTCTGCCAAGCGAAAGAAGGATTTTAGAAGTGTATTAAAAAGAACTAATTTAAGTGCATCAGGAGTGCTTGTAGTAGAAAAGGGTATTATGATAAAACTTAAAAGTGACAAAGGTATTTTGAAGAATTAAAATAAAATACCGAAAAAAGTGCATTGGTGTATTGCCACTGGCAAAGCGGGAAGAAAAACTTGTTTGATGCAGAAGTGTTTATTAATAAGCTCAATTACTCGCAGTAAGGTTTGGGTACCATAGAGGAGACCTCTTGTTTGTGAGAGGTGGCGTGAAATGCAAAGAGAATGCATGGCATTTTACTATTAGTTAAAAGTGTTTAGTATAAAATTTGATTTCAATAATATTGAGGGCAAAACTCTTCGAGTTTTAAAACATACTATAGTCTTTAAACATTAACCATTTTTTGAATAATAGAAACAAAATCATGGCAAAATCTGAGCAAAAGGGCACGCTACAACAAATGATCAATGACAAATAGATAACTGATAGTATCATAATTCGAAATGATAGCTAAACAATGCCAAGGCCCACTTGAATAGTCAAATCATAGTAAATACGCCAAAATCATTAAATGTGGTGATTTCAATATCAATGGTCATTCATAAATTATCATAGTAGCTGTAAGTCAGAATCCATTTCACATTAAGCTATTCAAATAACCAATAAGCTGAAAGTTTGAAGTACCAACTAGAGACTCACTGTACAAGTCACCAATGTGAAGATAATATAAATTAAATTGCCAAAAAGATATCAATATCTGTTTTTGTTTGAGCAACAAGCTTAAAAATCAGTCATCGTCTGTTGCTGCATATCTTAACAACTCATCACTCGAACTATCAGATTGAAGTGGAACTAATTCCTCCAACCCCATCAGCAGATCATGGTCATCATCAAGTCTACACAGCTCCTCAAGCTCTACATCCCAACTGTTGCACAAGGCTCTACCTATACTCAAGATTTTTGCATTCAATCAAACAAGAGGCACTATACAATACAAGGAGGGGGCAAGCTCGTAACTCTTTAGAGAGTAGATAAAGATATATTTAGAATTTTAGACCACTTCCTCTCAACAGAGAAAAAAAAAGCTAGAACTTGCAAGAGAAAAAAATTGCAAGCGTACACGATGGTCCTAGAGTTCCATAGACTGTTCCCACTAACTAATTAAAAGTGTATTGGGCAATCTTCACTGAAGTCTTGTAGCCATCTAATATAGTAAACTCAGTCCATTCGACTCTAATTATCAGCTTTATCTAAAGTTTAAAGTATGCATTTTTTTTGAAGGCCTTTGTGAGACCATTTCTCACCTCATGATCATTGATGGGAAAAATTCTTCCAAGTCTTTTTTAATGCCATTTTTTATTCAAACCATACACAGCCATTTGTAGAGAGGCATTCAACTTCTCCCAACTTTTCTGGATGATGGGGGGGAAATGTTCATCATACAGCTATTCGGTGCCTTCATTTGTCCAAGCACTATAAATGTAAATGTAGACCTACTGATACTAGGACTATCAAAATATGTAATCTAATGACAATAACAACAGGCTGAATAAATATGTGGTGTATCTTAAATTCTACCAAAAAGCATCACTAATCATAAATGTCCTCTCTCTTCCCTGCTCATACTTTGATTCCTTCCACCTCTTCCAATCTAGTTTCATAATCACAAATTACAGTGGCTTTTTCAACTAAAGCATTCTCTCTGGTAAAATGAAATAGTAAGCAAATTGAGAATCAATTCATTTAAAGAACTATTTATTTGCAAGGTCTATATAAAGACCAATGAGGTGTGCTTATTGCAACTAAAGTGTACACCTCCCATGCATCCAGAACCACTTATTTCACCCACTCTAGCTTTCCAATGTCTATTTGTGCATTGTTCATATCATTTCCACAAGAAGGGGTTCAGTAGTTGTGCTTGTACATAGATCAAATCAACATGACTGCTGCCCTACAAACATTTTCTGCTAGCAATCACTTACACTACATTTTGAGAACCGGTCTCCTCAATGGATTCTCAAGATCTAAAGCTAAAACCCTAAAACCATACATCTTTGTGTTAAAATTTGGACCAGACAAATATCAAGCTTCAAATGAACTCTCTGATAAGCAAGTTTACCCTGGGAAAAAACCTCTTCACAGAGGGAAACAACCCAACCCACAAAACCTGTAAATTTTATTACCAAAGAGAAGTTACAGTGCTTCAGAATTTGGTTCTTCAACTCCTATACAACAGAGGGTGCAACAAGAACAACAAATCTAGCAATCATTCTTCCACATGCTTACATAACAAGCAGTGGAGAAATCATGCTCCATAATAAACCAGATACAATCAGATTATAAACATAACTCTGAAAAGATCACACAAACATCTATGAGAAACACATATTTTGATCTGAGTTTATCTGTCAACTATACATCAAAAAAAATCGTTCTGAGTGAAAAATCAACTTCTGAGAAACTGTGATTTCCTTCAACACGTCACTTTCCTCCTTGCAAGTTAACGTGTGAGAGTCACCGCAAAGCATACATACACCAGATGACAGGAAAACCGATGCCAATTACAAGGCAGGGAATAGATGTATTCCATTCTCACGAAACAGTTTACCCGACCTTTCATTTGCTCGATGCCAACTCAGAACATGTTTAATTTCCACGGCATGGGGATGATAAAAATCCTAAGTTGCCGATTCAGGTTCGGGGACGGATTCAGTTTTGAGTTCAGGTTTGTGGGTTTGAACAAACAAAAAATTCCCATTTGGGTTCACGGGTGGGTTCGTGAGTGTATATATATATGCATTGTAAAGAAAAAAGTGCATTATTGTAAAACTTGCTCACTCAGTCATTTCATAGTATGAATATATGTTACTTGATCATTGATCAATGCCAAATGTCAAAGATAAACATTAAATACTCGCTCATTAATCTATGTTCATGATTGTAAAGAAAATCATATATCGAATTACTAAATTGCAAAATGAAATTTCAATACATAGACTAGTTCATCGGACTAACAGATAAAAAAATTTATAACATTATGATAAATGACAAATGTTTAATTGTTTATCAATGATCATAGACTCAGTATCAAAGATGCAAATGCCCTTTAAGGGTCAAATGGGTCATGAAAAAATGAGGGATCAGTGGTTTCATCCCCAACTGCAACTATATCTAGATCCTTATCATTGAAACCCAAACCAGTTCCACTAGCCCCAGATGCCATCACATCCTCCTCCTCCTCAACATCTAGCAAGGCAATTCTAGCTAGATCCTGGACAGTCCTATCCAAGTCAATAGACTTGGGTAATACATCCCATAACTTCTCTAGCCCTTTCATATATTTTGGATCCTTGCGTGACAGGAGACACCAATTGTGAATATAACACCACGTCGTCTGCTTTCTTGGAACCCAACCAGTTACGCTTCATGAAGTGGATAAAGGAGTATTTACTCCAATTCCGCTTAGTAGCAAAAGAGCTCGCAACCTAGAGAGATAACCAACAAAAATTTAAAAACTAGAAATTGTAAATTACAATGCAACAGGAACTAAAGAGTGCTAATTCTACAAGCTAGGTGGCCATAAAAAAGGGAAAAAAAACTTAAATACTTACTTGTGACAGGATCTTAATAGCAAGAGGTTGGAGGTACATGTAATTTTGCCCATGTAAGTACCACCATCCAATGGCATCCATTCTACTTTGGTCATTGATTGCATCAGGGTCTACATTTTTTCCTGAGATAAACTATGCAAACTCTCTCCTAACATTCGATGCCACCTCAGGATCACTAAAGAGTCTGCTAAATGCCTTCTTATACCCACTAGCAACCTCAGGATCTTTGTATGGTGCCACTCTACTAGGAATAGAAAGTATCTCACCGCTATAATACCTGGCAGAAAGCGCATATGCTAGGAGGTGTAAAGGTGTAGTCATCTTGTTCCAGCGATATAGAACAATTTTCTCCACCATTTTGTATAAGGTTTCCTTAGGATCCTCCTCTCTCTTCTATATGACCTGGGATGTCAAATGTTCATGTAAGTTATCTTGATGTAGTGTTAATTAAAATTAAAAATCAAAATCTCTCAATAAACAAGGGTAAAGTATTGTATAAAAATTTAAACGTACCGTTTTCACTCTCTAGCATGGAGTCAATGGCATCGTATATCCCCCAAACAAGGCTCATCAGAGTCAGCAAACCAAAGCATAAACATGATGGGCTCGGTGAATTCTAATACATATTTCACCCTACCCCAAAAATCATCAGTCAAGATCATACCCTTACATTTTTAGCCCTTGTTGTACTGTATTGCTTCCATTCACCCCATTGGTTGCTAAAAAACATTTGGAGCAATGTGTCTTTCACCCTCACAAATTGTCTAAGGACTATTGTGTTTGAAGCAAACCTTCTTTCAACCACCTATTACCATGTTAATTCAAATTGTAAGTTAATAACACATTTCAAATATGTAAACAACAAAAAAACATTTTATTCAAATATGTAGAGTATGACACAAAATGATAAAAGAAACAAAAAAAAAAGTTTAAAATTTACCTTCAATAATTCCAAGCGAGAGAAAATTCTGAAAATTGCTTGTGACATATAGTGATTCATCACAAACATTTAAATTTCCTTACCCTCCTCATACCCTTTGTTTGCCCATTCAATTTGGGTGTCGATTGCTTACATCACCAAGTTCAAGGAGTGGATGATGCATGGTGTCCAAAAGATATGGTCATATCGTGCTTCTACCAACGCACCTGCATCCTTACAAACTTCAGCATTGTCCGTTATTACTTGGACAACATTGTCAACTCCCATGGACTCTATGGATTCAATGAGAATCCAAGCAATAAAATTTGCATGCTTTACCTACCCTTTACAATCAACCGCCTTCAAAAACATTGCCCCCTTGGGGGAGACAACAATCACATTTATTAATGGAGGGTTTCTACAATCTTTTCATATATCAGAGACAATAGTCACCCTTATTTGGATCCAAGAATCTCTTATTGGTTTGAGGAGGGTTTCTACATTCTTTCTCTCATTATGCAATATGGTGGTTCTTAACTTTTCATATCCAGGGCCCCAATAGCCACGAGATGCTTCATTTATTGCTTCAACCATTTCTCTCCAATAAGGTGATCGCACTAGATTGAATGGAACACCATTCGTAAAGAGGCAATGCCCAACCTTTATGTCAGCAATTTCTCTCAATTCATTTTGAAATGCCCTATCTAATATGGCCTCTCTTGCGAGATGAGGGTGTTTCTATTTCTTATTCATCCGTAGAAGGATTAGGTAGGAAGGGATGTTGTCTAGTGGCTGTTTGAGAGAGTGGTGTTGGTGGTTTGTGCTTTGTTAATTCTTTTTTCCTTGTTGACACTAACCAATCAGCTTCTTGTTGTTCTTTTAACATGCTTTCTATTTGAAAAGCCAGCAACCCCTTCCTACCTCCATCTAGGGGCCCCTCACACATGCTAATCCCTTAACCTGCAGGACCTATGAAATGGTGTTTAACTTGATAATATGGGTTTGGCAAAAATTGCATTTCCATATATACCCTCCCCCCTCCAACACATTGTTGATTTCTTCTTGTATACTTCCACAAAGGAGAACTTTTATCAATTTTAAATCTTTCGGATCCATCCCCACCCACTGAACTCTGATTACTCATTTTCACAATCTATAACAAAAATAAATAAATAAATATTTCAAAACTTATACAAACACTTCATAAAATTTTAGAACAATAAAAAACTAAAAACAAACTATCAAAGAAGCAAAGGAAAGGATCCAATGTATAACTGGAACACTCAACATTGATTATTGGAAGGATTTGAGACTCCACAAACAATTTCTACAACCTTCTCACCAAAATGAGAAAGCAAATGAGAGATTAAATGAATGAAAAGTTTCTTATTAGGCTTCTTTAGGGTTGTGAACGAAAAAATATTAAAAAATTGAATGTTTTAAGTTTTTAAGTTCACTTTTTTAGCCCCACAGGCCATAGGTCTGCAAAAGTCCTCCCAAGTCCACCTTGGTCCACAATGGTTCCGAGTAGAGTCCCTGTTGAGGATTGTGGATCCACACGAACCCAGGCGAAACGACAGTTGCCAATAGGGACCCGTAGCAGACCTGGGCTTGAATCTTGAGCCGGAGGAATCCAAACCCAGACCCGAGCTCCTACGTTTGAACCCGGCTTTGCAATAAAAATCCCAACCTGACATGAGGAGCATTTTCAGCAGTAACAACGGCAATGTTTGGAGTTGCACGCCAGCATGAGTGAAATAATTTACAAAAACAAAGCAGTTGCCACACCAGCACAAGCATTTGAAGTGACTCGACAACTTAGCCAAAAATGGTATCCCCTTCGTTGAGCATAATTTACTCATTGTCCAATCATACTTGTTCTATAAACACAAATATATAAACAGAGTTCTATACCAATGATAAAACTAGTAGAGTAAGCATTTTATTATGAATGAAAAAATATTCAGCGATCAAAATAAACTTATTTGAAAGACTCGGGATTTCATATGAAGCTATTAATTCAACACTCCCTCTTAGCACACATATGAAATCAGTTAAACTTAACAGCCATGGAGTCTCTCAACATGACAATAAGAGAACAATTTATTTATTATTAATAATAATGGAATCTTTCAACATGATAAACCTGTAAAGATTACAGCTAGCCTTTCATCGTGGACTCTCTCAAAGTGGTGATGTCATGGAATCTCTCAACATGACATCCAACTCCCATCACAGACTCTCTCAACATGATGTCATCTGTGTACTCTCTCAACATGATGTTCACTTCCTCATAGTAAAAGAGTTATCATAGCTGTCCTTACATTCTTATTAATTCATTCAAGAATCAAAACCAAAATCACAATTGGGACTTATTTCCAATTTAAGTCTCAAGTTCAACAGTACCTCACTTGTATCTAAAAGAATAGAACTTCACCTTGGGTAGAGGTTTGGTGAGGATATCAATAGTTTTCTCATTGGCATGGACATATTGCAGCTCCACTGCCTTTTGAAACACCATTTCCCTTAAGTAATGATACTTAATTTGTATATGCTTGGACTTATCATGAAAGATAGGATTTATAGAAAGCTTTATACAGCTTTGATTATCACAAAAGATTATGGTAGGATCCAGTGATTCTCCAAGCAATCTACCAAGAAGTTTGCGGAGCCATACACATCCTTGTTTTTTGCTGCATCAAGACACCATAGCAAATCCACGGCTGAAACAAAAACCTTAAATACTCTTTCTATCTGAAACACATCCTGCCCAATCAGAATCAGAGAAACCATGAAGATGAAGGTCATTAGAACTAGAAAACTTCAAACCATATTTTAATGTACCCCAAACATATATCTGAAAATGTTTGGCAGCAATAAGATGAAATTTTCTAGGCTCGCACTTAAATTTACTTGAGGTGTTAATTGCATAGGAAATCAGGCCTGGTGTTGACAAGATACATGAGGGAACCAATCAGCTGCCTATATCATGTGCAATCAATTAAATATGAAACAACATCAACTTCTTCGAGTTTCTTCAAATTTGCCTACATAGACATCACATTTGGTTTTCAGTCAAGCACACCAAATCTTATAAGCATGTCTATTGCATACTTACCTTGACTAAGAAAAATTTCATTAGGCCTTTGCCAAATTTCCAACCCAAGGAAGTAATGCATTAAACCAAGATCTTTCATCTCAAATTCCGAAGTCAATTATTTCTTACATTTAGGAATTAACTCATCTTCACCAGTGCTAATAAGATCATCAACATAATGAACTAAGATCAGCATAAGATCATTATACGTTATGAAATGAAGATTTGGATCAGCCTCATTTTTTATAAAGTCCAAGCTCAATAGATAACTATCAGTATGTTCATACCATGCCCAAGGAGCTTGTTTAAGTCCATACAATGCCTTTTTCAGCTTGCATACATGAGACTCTTTGTCATGAATTATGAACCCTCTAGGCTGTTCAACATAAACTTCTTCATTAATGACACCATTAAGGAAGGTAGTCTTGACATCCATTTGATGTAGCTTCCATCTATTAGCAACTGAAATTGCAATGATAGTTCTGATAGAGGTGTATAGAGCTACAAGAGAAAAGGTCTCATCATAATCTATCCTTCCTTTTGTGAAAAACCTCTTGCTACAAATCTAGCTTTAAATTTTACCACACTACCATCAGCAATATGTTTCATTTTGTACAACCATTTACAAGATCTAACTAATTTATTTTTAGGATGAGGCACAATATCCCAAACATCATTTTTCATGATAGATTCATATTCCTCCAACATAGCATCTTGGAAACCTTGGCTTTTCAGGCGGAGACGCATCCCTGGGGTGTGTAGTTAGGAAGTCATGTTTTGGTGTCTGACATGTCTAGGGAGTCCAAAAACATCATTTTGCACCCTTAGATTGGGTATATGCATTGATGAGGTAGAAGTTGCAATGACAACTTTTGCAACTTTGCAATGTTGCATCGGCAATATTTGGCAAGTTTGTGCATTTTTGTGCCAAAACTGCACACAGTTGGTTGAAACATGTTGGTGAAACATATTATAAGACCTCCCAAGTCATAGTGATGGGGTTGAATGCCATTTGGCGCATTTTGCAATAGTGAACAATCCACAATTTTCTGGTGTGTTATGGATTGAGAATGGTTTATTTTTGTTGTAAATAGTTAGAGTAGATCATTTCCTTACTCTATGTGCTTTGTGTTAGTTCTTGTACAGCTTTGCTTCGTCAAATAAAATCAAAACTGTGTTGGTCACTAATAGTACCAAGGTTTTGGGTGAAATAATGCCTCAAACTTGAAACTCTACTGTGGGATTTTCACTACCATTGGAGGTCTTTGAGTAGAGCCAATGTACATTCTTTTCCTATTGGTAGCAGGCCAAAAAACTCAAACAGTGAATTTTAAGGTCATGCCCTAGGTGAGCTCTGTGGTATCCTGATTAGGAATTTGAACAGTGCAAAGACTTTTTCTTGCAGGAGTGGATTGAAAATTCAAATCCAATGATGCAGAGGGGTGTAGTGAGGCCAAGACAAGCCTTGGGTGCAAGATCAAACCTGGTTGAATCCATCTGAAGTAGCTTTGGAAAGTTGGACTGATCACAAGTCTAGTTAAGCCTATAAAGACTCAGTTCAAGGTTTGGTGTTGTATGGAGGGTTGGAGACCCAAAACCTACAAAATCTTGTAGGTCTCCCAAATGCTAAGTTACCGACCTTTTTTTCATTTTTTTTTTTTTTTGAGGGGGGGATGCAGATGCGTATGGGTGTGTGAGTGTGTGCATATATACCATAGTTACAGGACTCTGCAAGTCCGAGCCAAAGTCCACAATTCCAAGGCAAATGGCCTTTGGACTCTGACTCGGTAGAGTCAACATGGGCTTGTCGAGTCCAAGGATGCCCCTAACTTGTAGAGTCCCGAGCTCTGGACTCTCTCTGGCAACATGACTCATTTAAGTGCAAAAAATAATAAAATAAAGGCTTAAGTGAATTGTTTGTGCTTTGTTAAACATTTATTTTGCCTAAAAAGGTCATTTCATCCTTTGCTAATGCTTGTGATAGAGAGAAAAGAGTTAGAGAAGAGTATTGGGGTTTTGAGAGAGGAATTAGCAAACAGGTTGGCTCTCCCATTTTCCATTGTTGATTGTTTGTGCAACTTTGTAGCTTGCACTTAAGTATTGAGAGGAGCTAAAGGAAGCATTGGAGGAGGCTTCTACAAACTTGCATTTCCATTGTTTTAGCAAAAATTGAATGATCTTGTCTTTGTAGTTTGTTCCCTACAAACTTCACCTTCTCCATAGACAGATCCAAGGCACCGATATATCACCGATTGTATTAGAGATTGTTGATCCACATACAAAGTGGAACACAAAGATTGTTGATCCTATCTTCAGTAATGAAGACCTGGAGTGGGTTGATTAGGTGGATTGAGAGGCAAAGGCAGTAGCAATGGCAGTCGAGGAGGCTACAGTGCAAGGAGACCGAATGCAGGACCCTGAGGCTAGGAGTGATGGATCTGAGTCTGATTATGAAGATTATGTGGTTGTGGATGAGGATGAGGATGAGGATGCCCTTGAGGTTCAGCCTTGAACACAGGGAGAGAGGATGGCTCTAGAGTCTTCCATCACTTATCTTAGGTATACTCGTAGGAGGGCATAGGCTGCTATGAGCCTTAGTCTTCTACTCTCTAGCTGATATTTTGATATATGTTTTGAACTTTTGATTCTATGGATTTCATTTATTGTAGACACTTGACAGTGACACTATGTTTAACTTTATATTATGTTATTTAGTTGTTTTCTTTTAGAAATTCGCTTTTATACTTATGTGATCTATGCAAAATTGTGTGTGAGTGTTAAGTAGTTTCTATTTATCTTAATTATGGTGTATTTGATGTTAATTGACTAAATGATACATGAAAAAATCTTTAAATCCTTTAAAATCTTTGAATTTCATGGGTTGTTCAATTTTTTGAGTCCAATCGCCGAGTCCGAGTCCGAGTCCGAGCCCAATTTTGACTTTTCGAGTAAGAGGCAAGTCTAAGTCCCGTAACACTAATATACACACACACACACACACATTGTTATACTATGTAATATGTTTATCAATATGCAAAGAAATGAGATATGTAATTTCAGTCTTGTATTCTTACCTTCAAGATCAAAAGATGATCTCCATTATATCTTCACAAATAGGCATCTACAATGTTCAAAGGCTTAGAAAAGTGATTAGAATATATGCATGCAACATCATTGCCAAGGTAAATCTGAACATCAATTATCTCCAATGTGTAAACAAAAAATAGGCATTTATTGCACTTCAAATTTGTCAGGGAAATATTAATCAGATAATCCAAATATTAGATAGTTATTATGTAAAAAATCTCAGACAAAACAAGCAAGCAATTGATATCAAGTGAACAGAAGCAGCTATCTAAGCAACATAAGCAATCAATTGATTATTTAAGACACTAGACTAGTGTCAGGTTTGGAAGGAGGCTAGTCTACATTTCCTTCAAATGCAGCATGTGTTCTTCACAAATAGGTATCTACAATGCTACCACTGAGTTTGGATTCCTTTGATATAAATCTTGATAAAACTTAAACATTTCAGCACATTTAACTCAGTTTGAATTACAAATGCAATGGAGGCGAATGACATACTAGAGTGAAGAGCACGGATCACCGTTATTAATCATCAAGAAGAGTGCTATGTTGAAACAATGCATTAAAAGAACACTCAAGGCATCCTCATCTAATGATACAGGAGCTCTTTTGTACAAGTGAAGGAAGAAGATATCCACGCGCT
Organism: Cupressus sempervirens; assembly: GCA_028749045.1. Classification (NCBI taxonomy): domain Eukaryota; kingdom Viridiplantae; phylum Streptophyta; class Pinopsida; order Cupressales; family Cupressaceae; genus Cupressus; species Cupressus sempervirens. The sequence continues at coordinate 585,454,704 of CM053790.1, forward strand.
ACTTCTAGCAAAAAACTGAAATTACTTCTAATCAAGATAATCAAAATGAATAAGACCACCTCTAGAAGATGTGTTCAATAATCTTGTTGAAGAGCGTAGGGGAAAATTGACTTTAGTTATATCAGAGGGTAAGAATGAAGGATTTTAGTTGAAGATGCATGTGGATGCTCCTAGGTGCCCCATGGGTGCCACTCACAAGCACCCCAATGCGTCCAAATGCCATCTAGATGCATCCGAGTGCCTATGAGTGTCATCCGAGTGGCACACACATGGCAATCGTCTACCTCCATCACCCATTCATATCTGCTTCTGCCTCTTGCTTCCAGCTTCTAGAAGACCACATCGACATCTTAAGCCCAAATGGGTATCCTAAAAGGTGATTTGTTCATTGGGTCATTTGTCAAGTTTATGAACTAAAGCCCAAAAACCTAAAACAGAGAGCTAATTGAGTCATAAAAGGCTAGTAGGCCTATAAAGACCATATTATGAGATCGATAAAGAAGTGCAACAGAGACCAAGCAAATTGGGGTGGTTCTAAGGATTCTTGATAGATTTTGAAGTCCTTGCACTCCTCCAAGATAGTCTTGAGGGAATTTGAAAGTACGATGACAAGCTTGTATAAGTAACCCTGTAGATAAGATTGAGCACAACTGTGAATTGATTGGAAGCCCTAGTCAAGAGTGTTGCATCTAACCTAGCCACTCCAATCTTGAAAGATCATGTTATAGGAGACCTTCGAAGAGCCCAGGGTCAAGTGATCAGGAACCAGAGTCTTCCTATCATATTTTGATCTAAGTTTATCTATCAGCTATACATCAAAAAACAAATTGTTCTGAGAAATCAACTTCTAAAAAACTATGATTTCCTTCAACACGTCACTTTCCTCCTTGCAAGTTATAATGTGAGAGTCACTGCAAAGCTTAAATACACCAGATGACAAGAAAATTGATGTCGTTTAAGGCAGGGCATAGATGTCTCTCATTCTCACGAAACGGTTTGCCCGACCTTTCATTTGCTCGATGCCAACTCAGAATGCGTTTAATTTCCATGACATGTGGATAATAAAAATCTTGACCTAAGATGAGAAGCGTTCAGCAGTTAGAAACGCAATGAGTTGGAGTGCCACGCTAGCATTAGTAAAACAAAAACGAAGTGGTCACCATGCCAACACAAGTGTTTGAAGTGACTTGACAACTCAACTGAAAACCGTATCCCCTGCGTAGAGCATAATTTACTTTGTGTCCAATCGTATTTGTTGTATAAACACAAATATATAAAAAGAGTTCTATACCAATGGTTAAATTGTTATAGTAAGCATTTTATTATGAAGCTATGAAGCATATTATAACAAACTTATTTGAAAGACTCGGGATTGCATATGAAGCTATTAATTTAACACTTTGTATTTTCCAAAGAAATCAATCACCCACACAAAATAAGGTCTATTGATGCTCGAAACCTATGTTACAAGGTTCGCCGAATTTTCGGCTCCAAGTTCGAAATTCGGCGAACTTAAAAAAATATTAAAAAATTCATATAAGTTCGGCCTAAATTCGTCGTTTCTAAAACCGTGAATGCAAAAAGTCTATGTTTAGGTCAGAGGTCGTCATTTCTAAACCATGAGTGCAGGGGAGTCCATGTATAGGTGAGCGAGTCTGTGTATAGTCACGGGGGAGTCTGTTTAATGTTGGTTAGGTCGTGGGTCGTCTTCTTTCCTGTCTGCTTTCACATCTCTTGAACGAATGACGTCTGCTTCCCATGAACAAACTTCATACCCTGCGAACGACGTCTGAGAAAACTCTGCTTCCATTCCTCCCATCGGCAGTTTGGGGCACAAGGCATGATTATGATTTGTAATGTTTTGATATTATTTAGGTTTAATTTTATTTAATAGTTTTGAGCTTTTATTGTAGTATGTTTAATTTTTTAAGAGTATTTAATTTTAGGTTTACTTGATATTTATAAAAAAATTGTTATTATTATTAGTTTTTAATTTATTATTGTTATGAATTTTATATTATTTATCAAATATTAAAATATATCAATATTATTTTATATTATATAATAATAAATAGTTTGTACTTATAATTAAACATCACAATAGTTATATTATTTATCAATTATTAAAACATAATATTATAAAAATAGTATATATTTATATATTTTTTAAATTACATCAGACGAATTTAATGTCAAATTTTTTAAGTTTTTTTGACTAGTCGAATTTCATCAAAACTTCATAGCCGTCGAACTCAAACCTTCTGACTTAGCTCGAAACAATGATGTTGACGATGGAAAGTATCCAATAGTTGTTCACTCATCCCTGATTATAGTACAGCCATTTGCTACCCATTTGGCTTTCCTCTCCTCCATCAACAAATTAACCTTGGAATAGACTTTTTCCAAGAGCGATTCTCTAGCTAGTCTCACTAGAACCCACATAACTAAACTACTTTTGCTTATCTTCTCAAGCATTTCCTTTTACAAGGAAAATCAAGCAACATGAAAAGTAATGTCATCTCCAAACTGTAAATTGACAATGGTCTCATCTACAAGACTACAACCTCCCCCCATTGCACTGTAAACATGTCTATGACTCAATTCAAAGAAGATAGACCTATAACTATTTGTTTCTCTCTTGATTCCACTCCACTCACCTAAAATTGTTATAAAAACTTGATACTTTGATATAAAATGATGGGGACGAAATCTTCTTAAGTAGAAGATAATGCTTCTAAATGAAACAATGGTTAATTGAATCCAAAAAATAGAAGCTAACTAATATAACTAAAACCACTCAAGTGACCATTAAAAACATCACATTATTATCTTAATACTCTCCATTAATGATCATTGTACTAACTACCCTATAGAAGACAACTTGAAGGTCTTTTCATCACGGGTGCATAGGAGGTTGCCCTTCTCATCAGAACATTTTAAAACATGAGCCTACTACTTAGACCCTTCTTAAATCTATAGAACTTTTGCAAATGACCAAGATAACCACAAACCATCCAACCTAATGTTAAGAAACAAAAGTATCACTCCCTATAGCCAAAGACACAGATATGAAACTAAAATGACAATTTTAAGGAAAAATCAGCAAATCCTTGTGCAGAACTATTGCCTTGGCAACTCTAGGTGCTTTTGAGAACAATTGTAAAAAACTCTGATTTTTGTGGAAAAAAACTGCCAAAACCACCGAAAGATTTTATTTCCAAAAAAGCCCTGAGACCAGCAACACCAGTCATGATCCATAAACAACTTTTGAGGATCAAATTGAAAAAAAAACACACAATTTTAAGGAGAAAGATAGATCAAAACCCAAGAGAAAGATCTAAGACATGGATCAAAATACAACACTTCATTTTTTCCGACAAACAGTAAAACCCTTTAACAAAAACAATTTTCGAGGCAAAAAATTGCACAAAACCCACAATATTTTTTTATGGACAACAATTATAAAACCCTCCCAAAAATTCGTAAGGAAACAATTATTAAAACTCGTCACTAATTGTTGAAGGACAAGAAATTAGGAAACACAAAAAAAAAAGTAAAAGACAATTATAAAGCTAACATAATTTATTTAAGGGACAAAAGATTAATTAAAAAACTGAAAATAATTGTAAAGGACAAAATTATTAGTTCCTGCCTATTGCATGATACTAATGCATTCATTAGATTCTATTTTTAATTTGTTTAATAAATTTAAGCAATGATGAAACAAATTTTTTCCCTTCGACAAAAGTTCTATAATCTAAATTTAATTTGTAATTTTAAATTATTACAAAATGTCTTTCTACTTTTTTTCTATTGGTTCAATTCATAAATAGTAAGAAGTAAATTCAATTTCCTAAAAGAGAAATTAGATAAGACAAAGTACATAATACATAATATTATAGATAAAGTTATTTTTTTATATTATAGAGTTTTATTTTCCTTAATCTAATTAGATTAAACTAAAATATGAGACTATTTTAAATTAATCTACAATAGTTAGAAGAACTAATTAAAAAACTTAATATTTTTAACTAAATATTTTTAATTATTACATTATATATGATATGCAATTTATTTATTTTATTATTTCTCTATAAAAAGACTTATGACAATATAAAGTAAGGTTGTTTACCGTACAAGGCAAACGGATACTTATCGCATGTAGTATAGCAAGATATAACACAGAATAGATACTTTATTCATATATGCAATATGCACTTCACTACTGACAATCTAATTACGCTCATTACAATGATCCAAAGTCCATTTCGGACGGTGAACATATACCTTCCTGAAGGGTGACTCAATCATCATGCGCCTGTTCAGATACTATTCTACCCGTTGGCTACAATATAGAATTTATCGACAACATCATCCCCCCTAAAAGAAAAGTTGTCTTCGGACGACAATACAACAAAACTCAAAAATAAACCACTAATTACATCAATGCATAGATACTAAACAGAGGGATGCGTCCCTGGCATAGAGGTCGTCCGCGCCCTCAGTTCATTCAGCTCACCCGTAGCTTGTAGACTTGCTCCTTTCGAACTTTCAATTCCGCTTCTACCTACATCTGAAGCTCTAAAGTTAACTGCATCATCCCAGCAATCTTTCCCAGCTCTTTCTCCTTCTCCTCTGCTACTCTCTCATTCTCTGCCGCTATCTGCTCCTTCTCCGCTGCCAACTTCTATAGCTGACTCTGTTTGTCTAATGGGGCTGCCCTCTCGGATTCCCAGGCTGCCCTCTCCATGGCTAACCTAGTAGTTGACTCCTCTTGAGCCCTCTCAACTGCTACCTGATCTACCTTGCTCCTTTGCAAGGTGTAATATGCCTCCCTATGTATCTCCACTATCTTGTGAGTCAAAGCCTCCACTCGGCTCTCCATACCAAGACCTTTTGTTGTAGCCCAATCCTGTCGCATCTCTGCAATCTCCATACTTGGCCATCCCCATTCCTCAAAACAGACTGTAAAGGCAGCCAAGCATCCTAATCTCATGAAGGATACTACTCCCTCCAACTCCTTCACTACTAAGTCCAAAACTTGAATCTCTACAGAGGCCACCACGTAGTGAGCCCAAGTCGTTAGAGTTGCTACATCAACGAAGAATGTCTCTCTCATCCCTGCTTCCGACGCTACTGGATGTTCCTACTGCACACCCATAGCACTCTCTACTACTTCCACCATACGCTCAACTAGCGTCATCATTACTGGCTATCTGAGCTGACCAAAACCAGGAATGCCATGTATACCAACAGGAGTCAAATGTGTCATAGCTGAAAGTGCAAGCCGTGGGAATCTCAATGGCGTAGCTGTAATTACCTCTACCTCCTCGTCCTCTTCCTCTTCCCCATCAGTCCCACTCTCCTCAGAAGAAGTCTCCTCCTAACTACTGTTCGTGTTTCCACCGTCTGGCCACGGTCACTTCTATCCGATGGTCTTGGTGCCAAGTGTATCCAAATGTCTCCACTACATAAGAAGAATTGTCGTCATTGCCTCCAGGAATAGGCCGATGGCATAATGCGGCATGTAGAATGTCTTGCGCTATAATGTCATGAATTTCGACATCCGTTCGGCCAACAATGTTGCCCAATCACATACCCTATCATGCAAAATCTCCTTCATCATTGCTCCATGTGGAAATGAAATATCTGAGGCGCAGCTAGAGCCTGTAAGGCGGCTCTTCACTACATCCATTAGACAGCACCAGTGACCTTCCTGCACATTGGATTTCTTTAACCCTCTGCCCCTTGATGTGTCTGAAAGGGCTTCTTGTTCCACCTACATCAAGTCCCCACACACTAGCTGTATCAATTGCATCTTTACTTCCCAACTCATCTTTTTAGGTTTACTTTCTATTTTCCTTCCACCTTGAGCATGGCCAAGTATCTCATGTGAAGTCGGCCAGTTTGAATGACACCACCAAGTTGCAACCAAGGTACTCAAACGTACTGGTTCGGGAGAACCTATCATACGTTTCTATCATGATGCGTAGAAACCCTTCATAGTCTCTAATACAGAATACCAGCATTTGTATCACCCATTCCACTTGTGCTTTCTAAATGCTAGCCTTTACCTGATAGTTATCTGGTGTCTCCTGCCACCACTTCCAGCATTCTACACCATTCAATTCTTCAAATGTAACACTCTGCACTGTAGGAATATCTGTCACAGTCGACTGTTTTGGTTGCTTTACTTTCTTCTTGCTTGTTCCTATACTGGTTCCTCCTGCTACACGGACTCCAAATGACAATATCTTCACATGCCTGTTCATGGTTGAATCTTCGTCCAATTTCTTTTTCCAAGTTCTTTTGCCAGCTGAATGCATAATTGTCACCTTTTTGTCATTTGCCAAATACAAATTGGTTAGGTCAGTTACTTCTCCGTACAATATTGTTCCTGAAATCCCTCTCTTGCCTTGGTGTTTGTACGACTCTGTAAAGCCCTCACTTTATGCTTCATGTATGGTTTCTTCCATGTTAGTTCTATCTATTGTACGGCTGCAATCTTTTCTCCTTTTGAAATTGTATAGGTGGTGATTTCTCTTACAATTTTAAGTGTTTTAGACATCACAAGGTCCGTACATTGTACGGTACTCTCCTCCTGTAATCCTCTTAGTTGTACGGCAATTGAAGATGTGGCTCCCTATTTTGGCGTACGAAATGGCTCCCTTTCCTGTTCTGAGTTCTCCAATTTTGCTTCTTCCACACCGTACGGCCTCCTTGCTACTCGCTACTGTACGGTATGGTTCTTGCGGCCAGCCTCCAACCTCCAAGCAATCTGGCTGTACCACCGTACTGTATACTTACGACCTCTCCCTCTGACTTCCCAGTAGTACGATGTGTACTGATTTGATGTCTCTGTCTTGTGTGTGCTTCCTTAATGTCATACGACACTTTCCTTTGCTTCCTACTGGTCATACGATGCCGCCTCCAATACTCTCTTACCATACTACTGTCCTTAAGGTGTATTGATGCTTTCCCAATGTCGTACACTGTCTTCTTGCCTTTTATAAGCGCTTTGATGGGTCGTGCGATGTTCTAAATGGGTCGTATGGCATCCTCCAAGGTCACCATATGATGTGCTAATTTCCCTCCTTGGTTGTACGTCGTACAGTGTTTTAGATTTAACACTCTTTATCCGTACGGTGTAGTTTTAACACTCTTTTGTCTATACTTGCTCACCGTACAGTGTTATCTCCCCTTGGTCGTACGATAGTGAATTTTATGCTTGGTTCCTCTAAGCCATATGATCAAGTATTTCTCCCTTTAGTGGTTGTGCGGTTCCTTAATTGACTACTTTATTTAATTTAATAATCCCGTTCTTCATTTCCATACTCCTTTATTATAATAATTCGATCTCTTATTACTTTATTACTATCTTTTATTTCTTTATTATTTCCGTACCCGCACTTAGAAAATATGTTCAACTTTGAATTTTATCTATATCTACTTATCTTAAATATATATATTATTTACTGTCGTTCTTCTCTCAATTGTTCGTCGACAGGGGAACATTTCTTTCGTGATATATTTTTAACTTCGACCCATTCACCGCGTCTGTTACTTCTTCCCCATCTAGCGTCCATAACTTGATTGCCCCGTTATTGCCAACTTCTTGTATCTTGTATGGTCTGACCCATTTAATTTTGAACTTCCCTAGCCTGATCTCATTCCGCCTGTTATACTTCAAAACTAATTGACCCGGTTGAAACTTATTAAATTTTAAATGCTTATCATGCCATGCCTTTCGCCTGTTTTGTGTGACTTTCGTGGCCCACTGTGCCTACAATCGTCGCTCGTCCAGTTTGTTCAGGTTGTACAATCTCTCCCTTAGGCTTTGCATGTTGCCCAGCTTGTTCTCAATTGCTATCCTCAAACTTAATACTATGAATTCTATCGGCACCATTGCCTTTTGTCCATACATCAGTTGGAATGGAGTATGTCCGATAGTTACTTTATATGAAGTACGATACACCCATAAGGCTAATGGTAACTTCTCTTCCCAATCTTCTCCCTCAACTGCACAGGATTTATAAATCGCTCCGATCAAGATCTTGTTTGTGGCTTTGGCTTGTCCATTGGCTCTCGGGTAGTACGAGCTCGACAATGAATGATAGATTTTAAATTTAGTAGTGAGCAGTCAGATGACATGATTAACAAAGTGTCCTCCCATGTCACTTGTCAACTGCAATGGAATCCTGTACCTGGTGATGATTTGCTCATAAATAAATTTTGTTGTGCTCATCGCCGAGTTATCCAGTAGTGCGCATGCCTCCACCCACTTGGTCAAGTACTCTGTCACCACCACGATGTATCAGCGCCTTCTGGTTTTGCTTACCTTCAGGGGTCCAACAAAGTCCAATCCCCATCTTTCAAAAAGCTCCTGCGCGTGCGAAGGATTCAGAGGCATGAAGTCCCTCTTCAATGGTTTCCCAGCTCGCTGCCATGTGTCGCATGCAACGACCCACTCTCTAGCGTCGTTGTGTACGATTGGCCACCATAATCCCGCCAACAATATCTTCCGCACAGTTGTGTTTGGACCCATATGTCCTATTGGTCCTTCATGCGCTTCCTTTAGTACCTTTGGAATTTCCTCTTTTAGGACACACCACCTTAGAATCTGATCAGGGCCAATTTTGTATAGTAGCCCATTGATTAACTGAAACGTTCGGCTCCTCAGCACCAATTTCCTTCTCATTTGGTGGCATCTCGCTCAAAAACTGTCCTGTCAATAGATATTCCCCAATACGTTCCTACCAAGATGGTAGTACTGTAATGTGAAATAGCTGTGCGTCAGGAAAATCATCATTAACTCCCTCCGGTGGCTCCTCCGATTTTATTCTCGACAAATGGTCTACACTTACATGACTTTTCCCTGGTCATGCCATGATCTCAAATGTGAACTCCTGCAATAATAGTAACCATTGACTTATCCTTCCATGAATAATCGACTTATTCACTAGGTATAGCAATGCCTGATGATCTACATAGGATACAAATGACGTTGGCAACAAATAATGTCTGAACTTTTGTACTGCGTACACCATCCCTAGTGCCTCTCGTTCCGTCGTACTATAGTTTTTCTCCGCCTTAGATAACAATCTACTTGCAAAATACACCGGATGGTCCAATCTATGGTCACTTGTCTGCGCCAATGTTGCTCCAATGGCATAATTCGATGCATCTACATGAACATGAAATTCTTTGTCCCAATTCGAATAGGCTAGAATCGGTGTCGTGGCCAACCTTGTTTTCAATCCCTCGAAAGATTCATTCTGTTTGGCTTCCCATTTGTAAGGTTCACCCTTGCAGGTGAGTTTGTCCAGCGGGTAGGAAACCTTCGCAAAGTTCCTAATAAATCTCTGGTAATATCCTATGTGCACTAGAAATGATTTTACTTCAGATACATCCGTCGATGGTGGCATCTCCAAGATTACACGAACCTTGTTTGAATCCATCTTCAACACTGCTTTGCAGACTGTGTCCGAGCAGCTTTCCCTGTGGCACCATGAATTTGCACCTCTTTGGATTTAGTGCCAATCTTGTTCATCTGCACCTCTAATTCTCCGAGCACCGTTATGTGTTTATCCTCTATGCTAAAGATTGACTAGTCATCTAGGAATGCTTTAAAACTTCCAACAGACATTTTATCAAATGTGTGGGATAATCCTCTGGAACGTCGTTGAGGCATTGCACAGTCTGAACAGCATCCTATTGTAGGCATATACTCCATCTTCCACAATGAATGTTTTTTTTTAATTGTCTTCTTCAGCGATGGATATCTAATTGTACCCCAAGAATCCATCCATGAATGAATAAATCTCATGCCCTGCTACTTCCTCCAGGATGCTATCCATGAATGGTATCGGAAACAGATCTTTAATTGTTACCGCATTTAGGCATCGAAAATCTACGCATATTATTATCTGCGTGGTGTCCTTTTTCAGAAATATCATGATCGATGATACCCACTCACTCGTCTGCACTTTAAAAATAATTCCTGCTTCCAGCATCCGATCGATTTCTTCTGTGACCCGTGCCGCATAGTTTTTATTCATTCAATACGACCGCTTCTGTATGGGTACTGCACCTTCAATCAACAGTATCCAATCGACACATAACTCCAGTGGCACTCCTTTTAAGTCTTTATAGTCCAGGAGAAGATGTCCTTGTACTGCATAAATATTTTGAACGCTATTGCCTTCAAAACTAGGTTCCAATCATCTCCTACAAGAATATTTTTTGGATTCGTCTCATCGCCCGAGTTCATTGTTTTCACCATAGGCTCTTCATACTTCATCGATTTATCCTCACTGAACGTATGGGCTGATGTCTCATCCACCTACGCTTCTCTCTCCTTTGTTTCACTATACTCTTAGAACTCGTTTCCTTCTTTTTCTTCCTCGACACCCAACATGTTGCAGCTCAAAAAGAGCTCATAATCCTCCATTTGCCAGTGTAGTAGTCCATTCACCAAGTCTAGTTCGTCATCATTCATCCCTCCTAATCTCAATACTCCTTCGTCTAGTTCCATTCTCTTCTTCCCTTCATCGTCACTCTTGCCTCCACCTTCCGAGTTTGACGACGTTGCCTCCTCCCCCACTATCTGTGTGTGTAGGTTGATTATAAATCTTCTGCCTCCGCGTTCCATGAATAGGGTATTTCATTTCCAGTCATGTTTTACTTTTTCTTGTACCAACCAACCCCATCCAAGGATAGCGTCATACCCTCTTCTTTTCAATGGAATGACCACAAAATCTAATAAAAATGGTTGTGTTCCAATAGTTACCGGCTGTGCCATCAAGGTTCCCAACAGTTTGATTTCGTGTTGATCCGTCGTCAGCAATTGAAATTAGGTTGCCACAGCATGGATTGTCCTAACTTTTTCCACATATCTTCTGGTAACACATTCACGCCTGACCCTTCGTCCACAATTGTGTCTGTCAGTACCGTTTCCAAAATGCCCATCTCGACTACTATCGGATGCCTGCCTGTCATAAGTGCAAGTAGCATTGGGTCTATTGTCATCGTTCCACTACCGTTCCTATTTCCTCCGTTGCTTTCGGAAGCGGTGTCATATTCAGAATGGTTGTCCGTAACTAGGGCATTGTGAGAAGGAGATCATTTAATTTAATAGGGACTTCCGTTTGCATCACCTGCCTTATCATGTTTTGTTCGACTAAGTTCCTTTTCGAGGTATCGGCAGTGTCTTTTACTTGCAACTTCCTTGTTTTCATCTGTCTTTCCAGCTCTGTTCATGCTTGTTGTAACCTCTCCTTTTCTTCTTCCGCATCAAGGTATTTTGCCTTCTTAGCTTGCTCACGTGTAATGGCTAGTACCTTCTCATCACATGCTTCGATACTTAGCAAATTTAACCCCCTACTTTGGGCATTTTGAATCATCGTGATCTCTCGGACTAGACCATCTGCATAAGAGTTGCGACGTCTCCTTTGTGGAACAATCTTTGGCAAAGTGCCCCCAAAGGTTGCACGCACGGCAATGTATCACTGGTCATCCACTCGCGTCGTATTGAATCGGACTCCAACCTCCATTATTATTGTTATTATTATTTCCACGCCTTCCGCACCGGTTATTATTGCAATAACCTCCTAAGGTTGCATCATTGTTCGTGTTATTTTCGGTGGACACTTCTTGCGTCAGTAACACTTGTTGGTGTCCTTTTGACTTCATATTAAACGGACACTCCTTTATGGAATGTCCCGCCACCTGGCAGATATCACAAAATTGTTTCTTCGAACATGAACCCTTTGTGCGGCCTTCCTCCTTACAGTGCGTACACCACAATTCTCCCTTCACCAAGTCCGAATTCTTTTTCAAATTTTTTAATTCTTTCATCATTCGTAGCATATCTTTTTATAACGCTCGAACTTTCTTGTTTGATTCTTCATCATTGTTGCTACTTTCAGAGGATGAATCGTTTGAATCCGACGATTGGTGCTTCTTCTTCTTACTTGTTTTCTATTCGCTTTCCAGAGCCATCGTCCTTTTATACACATCTATGTATGATGTTGGAGGCACAGTCTTCATTTTCTTCTTCAAAGTCGGTCGCAACCCCTCCACAAACCATCATTTTTTCAATCCGTTAGTTGATTGGCTCTCCATCTTCCCCACCAACTCTTTCAGTCGTCCTACATAGGCACGGATTGTTTCGTTCTTCCCTTGCTTTGTGTTGTATATTTCTGCTACAATTTTGTTATCGTCCCGTAGCAGTCAAAACTCTACTATGAACTTCTTTCCGACTTCTGCCCATGTAGTCAATTTCTGAGGATCCACATCTACAAACCAATCAATTGCCACAACCCGCAGGGTTGCTAGAAACTGTCGGACCCAATCATTCTCGTTCGTTACACCATTTGCCGTCCATATTGTTTCACATGTCTTGCAGTGTCTGATCAGATCTGTCATCCCATCACCATTAAACTTCGGCAACTTCTCATTTGGTCTTGCCATTACTGCTTTCTTTTGATTCTGAGGTACCTACTGAGCAGTCGCGCTATTCTGCACACCCGCATTGTTCTACACACCCGCGCTGCTTCGGACAACCGTCCTACTTCCAACAACCACGTTACCTGGTGAGAAAAGATCTTCCTCAAGTGAAGTTGTTCGATTCTCTCCCTATATCCATTAGTCGGGTGTATCGAGAACGAAGAGTTCACTCCACGCTTGTGCTCCTTCGACACTTCGAGTCGTGCGAGTTGCTTCCCTTCCGTTCGAATGCTCTACCCTCGGTGTTTACGAGTTAAGGAACTCCTATCACCATCACCATTAAACTTCGGCAACTTCTCATTTGGTCTTGCCATTACTGCTTTCTTTTGATTCTGAGGTACCTACTGAGCAGCCGCGCTATTCTGCACACCCGCATTGTTCTACACACCCGCGTTGCTTCGGACAACCGTCCTACTTCCAACAACCACATTACCTGGTGAGAAAAGATCTTCCTCAAGTGAAGTTGTTCGATTCTCTCCCTATATCCATTAGTCGGGTGTATCGAGAACGAAGAGTTCACTCCACGCTTGTGCTCCTTCGACACTTTGAGTCGTGCGAGTTGCTTCCCTTCCGTTCGGATGCTCTACCCTCGGTGTTTACGAGTTAAAGAACTCCTCCCTTGTCTCTTCCACCAAATTCAATCATTGTTGAGTCTCTTCTAGCAATTCCTCAGCACTCTTTGGTCTGCTAGGTGAATGCACTCCCTCCGTCTGTGCCCCTTCACCCCCTCCGTGTCCATCGGCAATCTGCTAAAGCTTTTGTCTGCGCTCCGCCTATTGTGCTAAAATTAAAACTTCCTGTGCTGTGCGTATTTCATCCTTATCTTTTATCTTATTCCTATCTTTATTAAGCAAATTAGGCATTAATCTTCATCACACTTCCTTCATTCTAGGTTCGACTGGCAACGGCGCCAAATGTTTACCGTACAGGGTAAACAGATACTTATTGCATGTAGTATAGCAAGATATAACACAGAATAGATACTTTATTCATATACGCAATATGCACTTCAATGCTTACAATCTGATTACGCTCATTACAATGATGATCCAAAGTCCATTTCAGACGGTGTACATATACTTTCCCGAAGGGGTGACTCAACCGTCACGCACCCATTCGGATACTATTCTACCCGTCAGCTACAATATAGAATTTACTGACAACACAGGTCTTAGTAATATATGTAATATCTTTTTACGACACCTATATTAAACTTATACTTAACTGTAGCACAAAATGAAAATATCAATATTTAAACTTATTTAAGACAAATACATTAAATATAGAAATTATTTTTAAGTTTGGTTTTAGTCTATTATTAATAAGGTATAAACTGAAATATAATTTTATTTTTCAACTATTTTGGTTGTACTACAATTGAATTCTCTCTCTCTCTCTCTCTCTCTCTCTCTCTCTCTCTCTCTCTCTCTCTATTGGGTATAAACTTGACACATTAAGTCTCTTGTTAAAACCTAGATATTATCAGCAAACCCTAGTTCACGCGGGTTGTAAACAAAATTATTGTTGTCACAATAGCCCACAAACAGCTAGAAAGATAGCACCTAAGATATCAATAAAATGTGTCAAAAATCCTAGTCACATCTGCAATCTCTACAACTTCACACATAGTCAAAATAGGATATAACTTGAACAGGAAAAAACATGTACAAAAACTTGATGATCATTGTCACATAACTGCAAAAATCAGAAGGAAAACCCAAGGTCGCATGGGAACACTTGAGAAAGTTGTAATATTTATCTTCTTATGGGATATCGTTTTTCAAAGAGCAATGGATGTGCGTGGTTACTGGAATCATAATCTTGCATGTCTTTTTTACAGCTGACAGTGTAGGTCACCTTGCCTTAACTGGTGTAGCTGTTAGTTATCAAATAGCTACCGTTTTGGAAATCCAAAAGTCACTTTCTTGCAGATTGTATATCAACTCTTTCGGTTACGGAAGACTAAAGTCTAAGTCACAAGGGTCATTCCTTCTGTGGAGTGAAGTTTTATAATTGTTGCAATGCATATTGGTATCTTTTATGGTAGCGGTGAATAGCATTAATCTGGGGGTATGCTCCTTGTATTCTCATTTATGACCATCGAATCTAGAAGTTTTGTAGTATTTGTGTGACAGAAATATATGAAACAAAAAGTATACTAGGAGTGGTTGCTAGGCAGAGCATCCAATTCTGATTGCAAAGTGCTACTAGGTGTTTACAGTTCAACTAGGTAGCACACAATATGGTAACGATCTCTTGCTCTCTTTCCTTTTCATCCTTCCTTGCCGGCTTGCTTTCTCATAAGTTCTTAGTTAACATCTCATCTTGTAGCCCTAACTTTTCCATTTATTGCAAATAGGAGGAGCAGATATAGGTTGAAATCTTATTTCATAAAGATCATTACCATGGACATACATGTAACTCATACAGCCACTTTCATTGGTCAGATTTTTGACTATGGTCTTAGGCTATTAGCCATAGGAACCACAACCATAGGTTTTGCATCACATTTTTTTGGCTACCATACCATGTCTAGAGACTCTGTGGTAACTTAAAACTATATTATACTCTTTCCTTTTTGCGGTGTAGAGTTGAGAATTGTTGCACTAGAGATTCCAGTAATCCTACTTAGCATTTGATCTTCTATAGCTGATAGATGGCATGGACACCCTTGAGTGTCAGAAGCACACCCAAATCCCACACCTCCCTGCTATAAGGGTTAAGCCATCAAGCTTTATTGTGGTGAAAAGGGTCCTGTCTTTACATGGAGAAACATGATTGTATATTTAATTATGATGTACAATGTCCGCAGAAGGACTTAACTCCATGGATCTCTGTAAGAATCTTGATTAATGTTACAAGCTGGTTGAATATTCATATATACTAACACATTAGACTGTGAAGAACCAATTGGGTAGAGCGAGAAGCTCAATTCCAAGCACCAACAAGGGATATCCATGAATGTTTTGGACAAATATGCTAATCTAAATTGTTGCCTGCTGTACAGGTTTAAATAAAGGCAGTGTACGCACTTAAAGGCATAAACAAGATGTCAGGTATGCATTGCCAGTCCCCAAATGTTAAAGTAATAGAATCTAGCCTGAGCAAAGGCCACACACTGACAATGGGATTGGCTAACCATTATAATTTTTCATTGACAGTTCACAAGCAAAGTTTCGTGTGTTTGCTTACCTTTTGGGTTACAGTATTACCGTTACATGTTTAAATGGGAAAGTTAATATGAGTTCCTTGTTTATTATAAGCCTGCATGTATTTCCTTGTGCTTTTAAATGGCTGCAAATGTTGGAGCATGACAGAGTATCGAATTGGTAACATTGGAATATAGTGGTGCTCTTTATTTGTCCACTATAATGGAGTGCATGGTGCTCTACACTGAGTATGCAAAGCAGTTTTGCTACAAAGTCATCAGTCTATCAAATCCTGCTTCTTTTGGCTGAAATAATTGTAATTTAGAATTTTATCATTCAACAGATGTCCCTTCCAGCCCAAGTTGACAAGATGAACAACATATAAAACATGAAACCATGATCCAATATGTGCAACTTTCTATCCAACTAAAAGCAATTAAACTGAAGTGAACAAATGTAAGTGAATTAATCCTAGTTTTTTTATGGACAAGGAATTTAAAAACTAAAAGAATAGTAAGTCACAATGCTCTGCTCTAAATTTGATGTGGCCAATTTAAGATTATTATGTCCTTCAAAACAAACTACTACTCTCTAATGAATCGTGAGATATTTAAAAACTGCCCATTTACAGTAATTAATCAACCACAGGTCAGGATTAAGCGATTTGCAGATAAGGAGATTTCATTTTCTCTCCATACATAGTAAAACTGGAAAGCAAAGCTATCTGCACATAAGATGATTTGATTTTCTCTCCATACATAGCAAAATTAGAAAGTACTAGATTGAGTTTCATTCAGTGAAACCCGGGGACACGCACCCCCCCAAAACCTCTAAGCGCCCAGTGTGGGAACATCCCAGGAATGGGTACTAGAGTACCCGAGTACCCCCACCTCCACCATTCCGCAACCCAAGAGCTGCCGGGATGCATCCACAATTTGGGGATGCCCAGAATATTCTGATTGCTGATAATTCTTGAATTTCTATATGACTTTTCATGTTTGAATGTTACTATTGGGTATGTACTATGTTGTGATATTGCTATCACAACATAGTTCAATGGTTTTGGTTCATGTTGCATTTTTTTTATGTTCAGGTATTTCAATTTGGTATGTTATACTCAAATATCACAACTGAATTCATAGTGGGCAGCCAGAATTGCTGTCCAGGCTAGGTGACCTCAACCTTATGGGTTCATCACAATTGAGTTCATTTAATCTTTTCCAGGTTCCTCGGTGAGTAAATGTATTTAATTGCAGAAATGATCAACCTAGCCAACAAAAGGGGATGATAAATTGTTGATCAGATTTCAGCTCAAAGCTCTCTTCTTTTTCAAGTTTTGCATAATAACAATGCAAATGTTCGTACATCCCAACTTGTAACTATTCCACCACATAATCTAATTTTGATCTTGGTTGATTTTCATTCAATAGAGTGCAGGCTTTGTTGAATAAATGAACTGGTAGATGATGTAGGAAATAATAACTGCAATGCTGTCAAAATGATATAAAACCCGGGACACAATTGACTGTTTCTAGAAAAGATATTTCCCTTAAAGATGATCAGACTTTTAATCGCAATAAATAATTGTAAGAATCTATCATTTACTGTAATGATTTTCTTATCATACAACATCGTATATTATAAATAATTCAATAGAAATGACAATTCTAGAGGCCAGTGAAGTGATGGATAACCTCGAGTTTGTAGCCTAAGAAAGCTTCTGGAAACTGTTCTGCCATGATCTCCATAGCTGCCTGAAAGGCAACCACCTAAAGAAATAGCAACAAACTATTAACAAGATGGCTGTGCCAGGTTGCGAATGTAATAATGTGATTAAATGCATGAGAGTCCTTGCAGGAATAGCTGAATAAATAAGTAATCACCTGCTTTCCCATCTGTGGTGCAATGACAGTATAGTTCTTTGACTTGCGTACCACATCCAATAGTTTTTCTCGGTCTCCT
The DNA here is from genome assembly GCA_028749045.1 of Cupressus sempervirens. Taxonomy (NCBI): domain Eukaryota; kingdom Viridiplantae; phylum Streptophyta; class Pinopsida; order Cupressales; family Cupressaceae; genus Cupressus; species Cupressus sempervirens. Next base: position 585,472,322 of record CM053790.1, read on the forward strand.
CCAGTGGTGCCCATTACAAATGGTACACCCTTTCTACAATAAAGTTCCGCATTCTCTACACAATTTACGGCGGAAACCTGGACTAGGTCACTACAATATATATTTATTGAGTAAATGAAAAGAAATATCTACAATTTTTTATCCTACTGATAGTGTTAACTAGTACCAGCTATCTTCACATGAACTTGGAATGATTGAACTTTCATAAAACATAAGAATGACCGTTTGGAAAAGCTCATAAGCCATATAACTTAACAAAAACATTCCCTTGCCTGAATAGTATCATACAGAATTGTGTGCTTAGAACAATTTAAGGATAGAAACAGTGAACATCACTCACCATTCACAGCAGAAGGAACTGTGTAGTCGACTATAACTACATCAGGATACTTCTGAAGAATCAAATCAAAGACAGCATCTTTTTCTGATGCACTGCGTACATCAACCTCTACGTCTCTTATCTGGACCTTTTGATGACCCAGATGAGGACTAGTGAGAGATAGAGGAACAAGCTGAAGACCAGCAGATAGTGCTGCTTCTGCTACTGCTCTCCCCATGTTTCCAGCGCAGCCGTTAACCTGCCAGAAATCGATGCTTGAGATTTCAATTAACCTGTGCAAATATAGGCTGAAACACAGTTACTCCAATCCTCAAAATAACAGAGGCCAGTCCAAAAGTGTTCTTTAATTAGATAAAAATAATGTGAGCAAAAAACCCAAAGAAAATGCAATTCAAGAAGATGACAATAATTTAGGTTAACTTAGTACTAGCATAGTCAACAGAAAAATCCAGTATAGAGTCAAGAACCATGTCCCCATCCCAATCCCCATACCCACATCTTCTGGTGATTATACATATCTAAATTTAAACCAAAACTTATTCACTTTTTCTCATACCTGATGAATGGCGCCAACATCTGCATATCAGTGCCGGTGATCTGACATCACATTAGGATTACCCAAGCTATAAGCATTAATTCTTGTTGCCTATCAGCCTAGATGAACAATTAATAATGAGGGCAAATAGGGTCGAAATAGCTAAATCAGTTAAATATTATTAGAGATCTGAATTGAAAACAAATGGTGAGCCAGTATGATATGTCTGAAAGTCAGGTAATACTGTAGGTGGAAACAATTGCATGTTGTGTGAAAATGAGATAATACTGGAGGTAATAATTATTGCATGTTTTGCAATTACTGTTAAAAAAGCCTTATAGCTTATATCCAAACAGATTTCAAGAAAAAACATTGGGCAACAAATGCAGCTGACATTTTTAAAACAGATTTTGGTTTATTTCCTAGAAAACATATCAAAAGTAAAATGTATTTGCTTTGCAAATAGAATATACAACACGAATATGGAATTCAAATTGATAAAACAGAATTTGCTAAAAAAACCAAAAAAATTCCCTAAAAACTAGAGCCTACTAACTTTTAAAATTCAACACTCCAATGAATCAGCACTTACACTGCTGGGAAAGGATTTTCCATAAGACCAAATTAAACTTTAAACCTCAACACTACGTACAGCGATGAAACAGAAAAAATTATAAACTAATAATCTCAAACGATTGATAAAATCCATATATAGTAATGAAATTCAAGTTACATTGCTGAAAGAGGATTTTACACGTTAAACCGACAAAGGCATTAAGCCTTAAACCCTTACGGATTTCACAACCGAGCATTTGACTATGAAACCCAGCTTAGCTTACATAACACGATAATACGGGCAGGAAAAACCCCAAACTCGCATTCCCAACGAAAATCCAGCTTTCAAATTAGCATACCCGAATAATGTGCATTGTACATTAATAGAATGGCTTCAGCAAGAAAAACTTTAAAAATTCTAACAAACAACATCCAAAACACCTTGTACAGCACTGAAATGCGTTAAACCCTAAACCCTGCCAGCTTTCAAGTAGAGAATACAGAGTACCCAAAAATGAATATGACGTAAGCAACTTACCATGACAGGAAATGAGGTTTTTGTAGCAGTAGATGTCGAAGCATTTTCAATTTTTTCGGCATTAGCAACCAACAAACAGGTGGAGTTTTTCTTCGTACTTAACGAAGATTGCTTCACTGCCGTTGATATCAAAGGGCGGGCATTTCTGACCCACCATCGGCCCCCAACTCTGCCGCATAAATGATCTCTATTTTGCAGCCCTGTCAAGGAAAATTGAGGAGCATTAAGAGCCTTCGCCAGCATTTTTCACATTCAGAATTCCTGCAACAAATCTATACTGGACTGAAAGCTCTGTTAAATATTTTGTGGGATTCACCTTTTCACCCAACTTCAAAACTAGATATTTTTTTTATTATAAAGTCTCCATAATTGAAAATATTTGAAAGGAAAGTTATTTGACAAAAAAAAATTTAATGAATAGTCCTTTTCTATCAATAAATAATATATTAAGATTATAATTCACAAAAAAGGGCCAGGGGATAGAAGATCACCCCGCAAATAAGTTCACACGACTACAGCCAAAATCAGACACTATTCATCCAAAAAAAACATATAAAGCAACCTCAGGTGGCCAAAGCAGTGCCAGCCGAGGGTGGTGGTTCATCCGATCATGAAAGCCTCAATCATCTTTGCAATTTGTGGGGGGGGCGGGGTGCGCCTGGGAATAGTCTAGCCATCATCAACAACAGCAAATAAGAGGATCAGTGGCAGCCTCTACATCTTTTATCTCTAGCCGTGGAGGAGAAATCGCTAGATCTAGGCGAGGTCATTTCCTATAAAGCGCTCGTCAAGCACCAGGAGGAGTCGGGAACCAACTAGAGCCACCACAGGGTGGGGAAGCTGAGCGGCGCCTCTATCCACCATCGCCACTGTTGGGAGAGCGATGGTGGGAAGCTAGGGAGCGTAGGTTGTGGGAGTGGCAACCTGAGGAATGGAGCCGCTTACGATGGCCACAAGGCGTCAAAGTATCAACCGAGGCATCTAGAGGAACTCTGGCAATAATGCAGGGGCACTGCCCTAGTGATTCAGCAGCTCCTACAGGTGAGCCACCTCTAGGGCAACTTTGTTTGCTTGCACCTGAATCTGCATAATTACATTATTACAAATACGCGCCTTAGTGTACATGGCACTATTAATATCTAGCAAACTGTTTGTGAAAAGAACAACATTCCTATCCTTCCACAAAGTAAACAAAATTTCCATCTTGAAGGTATGCCAAATCTGGGTGAATTTTTGTCAGATTCTGGGGGAATCCCCCAGAATAACCATGTATCAAGAAAAGGGTTTAGGCCTGAATGGCTTGAAAAATCATGAATCCAGTGCCAATAATTTTGGGCATCCCTACAAAACCATAAGATATGCATGAAAGACTCTGGTTGCCCACAAAAAGGGCATCTAGATCAGGAACCCCAATATGCTTGAGCCAAGGCCCCAAGGGAAGACCTTAGACGGCAAGACACTAAGTAAAATGGGCAATCTTGGGTTCTGTAATAGCACTCCAAACAGTGTCAAAGCATTTTCTCCATTGAGAAAGAGAAGATTGCAAATGCCATCTCTGGTTGAGCATATCCACCATCGAAAAATGGGCCAAAAGCCATCTATAACTTAGACTTGGCTTATTATTGGAGAAAGGAGTGGCAGGAAACCACTTCCAATCATGCCACCAAGGTCGAAATGACTGAATACCCACTTTATGAATTAAGTGTACAAGAATTGAAGAGAGCAATAGGTCAAAAGTCTGTTGATCTGAACGGATAAGGCGTTATTGTACTTGCATGTCTTCCCAAGATCTAAAACTCATGGTAACCCTCGAGAAGAGATCCTTGGGAGTTATGATGCCTCGTTTGAAAAAATGCAGAGCACTAGCACCTTGAGTCTTGGCAAGGGGGGTACCCTGAATGGCAAACAGGGGAGACCACCAAATGTTCTGTTGATTCAAGAAGAGGCCATTATGGAACTCATCCCCATCCAATTGAAGCCAAGGCTTTATTGCTTCCAAGGCCTTCCATATGCTCTTGATAACAAATGAGCCTTGTATGGTCACTAGCTCACGCATAATGAGTAGGGTGTGGAAACCAATCTCTTTCCAAGCAAACCTGTTGACAAGAAAGTCGGAAGATATGCAATGTCGAACCAAAATCTTCCAGGCTTCATCTCCAGTGATGGCACGAATAATCCATTTAGCACAAAGAGCAAGGCCTTGTTTCTATGTGAAAAGCAGGCCAAGACAACCAGATTCTTTTGGGAGACAACAAAAATCCCAGACAACTCTATGAAAGCCATGATGATTGGAACCAAAAGCCTAGAGAAAATCCCTAAGCAATCTTTCCAATTTCTGGTAGGAGGCTTTGGAGGGAGCCCAACAAGAAGAATAATAGACATGAGTAGCCGAAATAACCTTCGAGCAAATTTGGAATTTGCTAGCAAGGGAGAGCGGTTTCATAGGCCAATAATCAAGCTTCTCGGTGATCTTGGCAAGCACAACATTCCAAAGCTCAACAGGCAAAGCCTAGAAAGCAAAAGGAATGCAAAGAAAGCAAAAAATCTCCCCATGAGTAAACCATTTCCATTCAAACTGGCTAAGCCAAGGTGGAGCTGGCAAGAATGATTGTAGGAAGCAGAGCATTTTATGCCATTGAATAGCAAATCTAGAGGCTTGACAGAAGGTGTCTAGGCAACTTAAGGCATTGTTGATATTTTCTTCATCCTCCAAAAGAGTGAGAAAGAAATCATTCACAAAGTGACCATTGACTAACTAGAAAGATGATTTGGGTAAAGAAATGCCACGAACTAGCCCAAAAGACACAGAATGAGCTAGCAAATAGCCAAATCCTTCAGCAACAAGGACATGGAGCACTGGTGCCAAGGGGCAACCTTGCCTGATTGAATGGAAAAGGCCAAAAGCCTCAGATTGTGACTTATTGATGGTAATGCAAGCATTAGCATCGCCAAAGAGCATTTCCATGGACTGCAAAAAATTGGGACCAAAACCTAGAGCTTGGAGCATAGCTAAGATAAAGGGCCATTCAATGCGATCATAGGCTTTAGCAAAATCAATCTTTAGAAAAATAACCTTTTGATTGGACTTGCGAGCGCACTCCATTCCTTCCCAGACAACAATAATGTTGTTGAGAATATATTTGGACTTAATAAAGCCAATTTGCTCAAGGCGCACAATTAAAAGCAACAGGTGCCGAATTTTGAGAGAAATTGCCTTAGCAATAATCTTACAAGACACATTTAGAAGGGTAATGGGCCTCCAATTGCAAATGTCCTCTGGATTGTCAGCTTTAGGTATGAATTTGATCTTTCCTTTATTTATAATGGCTCCTAAGCTTTTAGTATGATAGGCTTCAAGATAAACTTTGTGCAAATCAAGACCTATATGCTCCCAGAGGTGTTTGTAAAATTCACAAGGAAACCCATCGCACCTAGGGGATTTATCATCAGCCATGGAGTAGACTACCTCCTTAAGGTCTCAGAGGGAAAGAAGTTGCTCATAGAAAGCACGTTGCTCAACTGCTAGGCGATTTGGAATAATAGAAATACACTTTCTAAGAGCTTCCTCCTAAGCAACCAAATTTCCTTGCAAGCAAAAACATTCTCATAGTGATGAACGAATGCTTGCACAATGTCAGGGAGACTAGAAAGAACAACAATTCCTTGTTTAATTTTTTTAATCCCAACATTGGTATGACAGGCTCGAAGAGCCTAGAAGAACTCCTTTGAAGCTTTATCGCCAACCTCCAACCAATGGAGATGGACTTTGATTTGGGCTCCTCGAGTGGCATAATTGTTAGCAACTTGTTTGTAATGGTGAAGCTTGGCAAGCTGAATTTGCAATTCCACATCAAATGGATTAAGGGTGAGAGCCTCAAAGGCTTTTTTGAGTGCAAGAGTGTTGGCTTCATAAGACCACTTTCTTAAAACTGCCAACTAACGCCCATAGATGCGCAGAAAACAAGCAGTACTGGTAATGGCATCATTCCACCATTGAATCCATCCATTATGAGAATGAAGATGTGGCTTCAGATTCCAGACACGTGGGATATGCGTGATGGTGGAAGCATGCATCAACGTAGATGTGTTGAGGAAGAACTATGACTTGACAACTTTCGGGACAATTGTTTGCCATAAAATGACAAAATAAATGGGATAGTGGTCTGATAACATCACATTTGCTAGGGGAATGACAAGTAAATCACAATCCTCAGAAAAGGAAAAAAAATATTGTGCAATAATCATGGCATGATTGAGGCATTTCAAAATACAATCACAGCCAACTCGAAAATTGGACCAAGTGTGCCAAACCCCACTATCTTGGCGGCGGTTGATATTGGGATCATAAAGGCCCGATTTATTACGCATGTAGTACCAGGCTTCCCTTTCCCCAACTTTCTAGTGAAAGGGCAGAATGTCGTCCTTGTCAGAGGCCACTTCAACCATATTGAAGTCACCACACATAACCCAAGTAGCTGGAGGCAAGTTGTCAACTAACCAACCCCACATTTGAGATATTTTCACAACATCATTGGAAGCATAAACATTAATGACTCCACAAGAATTATTGTTGATGGAAAGCAAGAGCCAAATAATTCTATGTGTGGGGTTAGAACCGTACGAAATAATAGCAGAATGAAGGCGAGGTGACAAGAGAGTAACTACACCACCTTTGCCAGCTTCGTGTTGAGAGGAAAATATAACACCATCTTGCCAAATGATGCAACATGAAGAAAAGAGAATGAAACCAAAAATCTTAACCTCTTGCAAACAGAGAAAATCTAAATTACGAAGTCTATGGCGAGTGTCCCGGACATAGTACTTTCTAGAGAGGTCTGTAAGACCTCGAAGATTCCACAATAAAAAAATTCATATAAATTCTTCCATATCATCCTCATCCTCAAGAGAGGAGTAGCTATTCTGCAAGAAAGTAGAAACCTGGTTGAGGTTAGAAGGAAAATTTTTCTGAACTTACAGCCTGTCGTTTCACCTCTAGTATCTCGCATATCCAGGAGGACCGTGAGAACGCCACGTCGCTTGTGGCACTATGGAAGAAGTAGCAAGAGGGGTATGCACCACAACCGAGGCAAAAGCCTTGGCAGCTACCTTAATCCCCTATGAACTAGTAGAGTTTGAAACCTGCGAGACACCTAGAATAGGTGTTGTGGAAATTGCTTGCGTCCCTACGTTGGCTAGAATTGACATTCCTGTTGGGATAGGAGGAATCGCAGCAACCACCGCATAGGATTATTTAGGGGCCAAGGGATTCAAGGTAACTTTGCCCTTGTGCCCAACAGTAACCCATTCTTCTTTTTTCCCTTCGGCCGGCTCTATAGGAGCTTCTTTAGGCGTGAATTTAACCCTAGGCATAGTCAAGGGGCAATCCTTGATCTTGTGTTCTGCGGACTGGCACCTATAACAGGTGTTGGGGAGGTTCAAATAGAGCACCTTTTGAGAGAAGGTTTGAGCCCCAACCTAGATTTCTATAGAATCCTTAAGATCCTTGGAAAGATCAACCTCAACATAAACACGTCTTTGAGGGCACGTTTCTCAGGCTCCTCAGTGACAACTTTGCCAAGGGTTTTGGCAATGGACTCAATGAAAGACCAACATGGCAAGGGTAAACCTGGGAACTCGACCCACACAGGAACCCTAAGCTTTTTCTCATTAGAGATTGTGAAATCTCACGACCATTTTTGAAAAACAAGCAAAGACGAACGCACAAACCAAGGGTCGTTATTAAAGACTGTGTCTGCTTGCAACAGGTTAGTGAAGTGAAATAAAGAAAACTTTTGGTAAGGTTTTGCACAACATCAAGGCAGACTCCATGAGGAGTCCAACTCTTGTTAACTCATTCATGGAGCATAACTTCACGAGGAGTCCTACCCACAAAATACCCCATTAGGATATGTTGTTCTAACCAATCACGTACAACATCAAATACTTGTAAAGGAACGATAATATAAGGACTACCTCGTGAAAAACCTTTGAGACAAACTTGTGAGGGCATTTATTCTATGGAGGCGCCATGGCAATCTGAAGCAGCAACGTGAACACCAGTAACAACTAGGTCACCGCTGGCTGGGGCCATTATAATCTAGCCTTAAAGCTCCCACAATAAATGCGATATGACAAGTGGAGACAATAGAAGGAAAGCTCAGACAGAGAGTCATATGCAAGGAAACTAAAAGTTCGAATGAAACCCTAGTAGAGTGAAAAACCCAAAATGACTCTTTCAAGAATAGAAAAGTATTTGATAAATTTTATAATCAGTGTTTTTTAATTATCAATAAGTACTAATATCTAAATGAAACAGAGCATGAGTCCTTGTCTTGTAGAATTTAAAAACCTAAAAACTTTTTTTAGGTATTAAGTTTATTTTATTACACAAATATTGGTTTTTTTTACAAAGATAAACATCATGAATTAGTTATCAAATTTTCAATATCAGATTACTAGTGTTTTTAGTTTTGAAGTTTAGGAAACCTAAAATGTATGTCGTATACTCATCTTATAGAGAAAAAATAGCTAAAAGACTTCTAAAGAAGGATATATTTAATTTTATGATTTATTAAAAAGTAATAATAAACAAGTGTCATATAGTGACACGTACTTCACATTACTTGTCATTATAGTTAATAAATTAATAGATATAGTTAATAGAATACAACTGTAACATAGTTTTAAAAGCTTTAGCAATAGATAATTAAATTGAAAATGTTATATTATATAATTTATAGTTTATCAAATAATAATAATTTTTTAAATATTAGATTTAGGAATAGATAATGTTGTAGATTTTATTAAAAGATAAAACAATTAAATCTTCATCCTATTTGTACTATTGATTTAAATAGATGAGTAATTTATTAAATAATTTTCAACAATTTATATTTAAAATTTAATTAATTTATGTATTATTGTTATTTTATAATAATCTATCCATATCTAAAATCTTACCACTCCAAGAAAAGGGTCTTATAAGACAAAAGGAATGGAGCCAATAATATAATCTATATAGTATTTAAAATATATAATTAAATAATTAAACTTTAAAAAAAAATTGTGAATGCAATAGTATTTGCTAAGGCAAGTACAATAAGATTAGATTAAAAAGTTATAACTAAATAGATTGATTATGGAATTGTTTTTCAATTGATTTGAGGTTATAATATATTTAAAAAACTATTAAGATATAATTAAACAATAATAATACAATTAATCTATCTTGTGCACATAAATGATATTATTAATACTCTTAGAAATAAGTATAGGATATTGTACCAATAGAATATTAATTTAATAATCTATCATCAAAACATTAATTATCACATTTTATTAAATTGATCAAATACATAAATTTAAATTCCAAATTAATAGCAAATTGAATATTTGTCAAAACTTTAACATTTATAATGTTCCTTATGCTTCATGGTTTCATCCCCTAAATACAATAACTATCACTCCCAAACATTTATTCATAAAATATAATTTTTCATTACACATCGGGTAGGATGGAGGCCACGGAAGGTTTTATGCAAATTTGGAAAGATCTTACATGTGATCCCCTTTTCTAAAAAGAATTTTGATGCAAAGTAACACTCCCCATTTACTATCGGTTGTTTTCTAACGTAGCTTTTTTTAAGCTCTAAGTTAAAAGATTTGTTGCAAATGGTGACCATAGCCTCCTTTAAAAATATTTGTTAAGTTTCAGGATTTGCACCCTACTGAACTGGCAATGTTCAGTAACCCTTACTTAACATGGGAGTCATTTCATTATGTGAGACTGGATAATGAAATGAAACCTCCGGATTCTAGGCCGGCTCCTATTAAATCTTTCAGTGAAACACTCTAGAACTTACTGAAAACTTAGAGGCGAAAAGGTAAGAAGGTGCAAAAAATAAACCTAAAACCTAAAGCTTAAACTAAGAAAAGAGATGATACACTAGAAATTACTATGAAGACGTAACACACATGTAACAAAGAGGATTATATAGCTCTATGAAATACAGATAAAGCACATCTTCCTGTAAAGGCTTGCACAAGTGATTTATGATAAGATTTTAATACTGAAACTACAAAAAGAGGATAAATTATTACCTCACTTTGACTAATTTCACCTATAAACACATATCATAACCTGCAAGCAAACTTACTTTTCTACAAAAAGGTGTTGGAATGAGACAGAAAACAAGGAATAAAGAAGACATTCACAAGTTAACTTATCAAATCATTCAAGACACACATAGAATTTGTAGAAAGGAAAAGGGCTTAACAATTTACTCTATAAAGCATAATCACACTGCTGTCACTGGTATTATTTCTTCAAAATGTTGAATTACAGACCTTGTAACAAAGCTTAGGACTCAAAAGATGTATCAGAACTCTGTCCTAAAATCAGAACTCTTCCAAATGAGTCAGAAAACTCATTAAGTACAATGCCCACCTCCTTGGGTCGTATGCAGAATGATAGCCCCAAAAAGAGGACTCAATAACTCACATAATGAAGTCTCATCACTGCTAAGACTTTACTAACCCATAATGAACCCAATGAGTCACTGATAACTGCCCTAAAAACACTCTACTAGCCAATAAATCTCCTCCAACTACCAAGGCAAAGTCAAATTCGACCCCAAAGCCTATATTCTTTCCTAGAAGGATTCCTAGTGATTGTCTGAATTAATACTATGACAAGGGAATAAAAGATGACTCATTTTCTTTTGCATGAGCAATAGGAAACTATTTAATGATTTATAAATGCCATCATTAATATAGTTTTCCTTTACATTTTAGATTTAATGCAAAAGAAAATAAACAAAATAACTCCTTTTGTTTTGCATTGAAAATAAACAAAATATTAAAATGATAAATCATCTTAATATTTTACTTATATGAAACTAAATGCAAAATAAATAAAAAACCTTTATAAACTTTACGCTCAAATGAGGAAACTAAATAAAAGAAACCCTATCCTAAAACCCGCGAACTTCATATTTTATTGAAAATAACATAGGGCATAAGATTAAGCTTGAATACCCTAAATGTCATCATTTTCACCTATTTGTTTTTTGGAGGCTTTTGAAGCTACGACCAGGGTTTCTGGGCTCTTCTTGTCACCACATTTACTTTGCTTTTCACTATTCTTTTCTACCATCACGAAGGAGATCTTTTGGTGTATGTTAATAGCCATCATTTTTTTTCATCTAGGTCGGCTTTTCCTTGACCATGGAGGTAAGAAAGTTATTGCAACTCTTTTGTTTAGCTGAATCTTATAACACTTTTCAATTTCATTTATATTTTGGATGCCGCTATGAGAGATACTGTTGGAAGTCTCTTAGTTGCAGGAAAATGTTATCTTTGAAACTTATAGCACTGGGGTTCTGTGGCTGTATTTGTTTTTTTAAATGTATACTGTTGTAGAAAATCATTTTCGAATGGATTTGCAAGAAAAATGCAGAAATCTGAGCTTATTATTTGTTGCCATGTGATCTTTTGATAGTTTCTTGTATCATGTATTAATCTGTTATGAGGGTCATTACATGTGCAAATTTGTTGTTACTTTTTGTTGTCACTATGACTTTGCTAGGACAAATTTGAAGCCGTGACTGGGCTCTCTGCACTTTCAAATAGCATCTGAAGTTTTGAAGTTTCTCTTTGAATATATAGCAAGTTATGTTTCGAAAAAACCCAAATAGAATTTATTGCTTTAATCCGCCATGATCGGAAGCATGATCATTTATCTGTTGTTAATGACACTTCCATACGAGTTTTACTAGTTTTCTTCTTGTTTTCATAGGAACCCGAATGGGTTTTCTTCTTACTGGTCTCTTCATCTCCGCTATTATATGCCCACTTAGTCGATCCAGGCTCCCCTGAAACACTTGACTCTTCTATTGTGATTGGTAAATGTTTAGCATAATCTTGCAGTTGTACGCTGCCCATCCAATCAAGCTTTTGAGGTATTCCACTATGAAGAGTTGAGATAAATACTGCTAGGCTCTTTTGTGTGCTTGAAAATGGTTAATTTGCAGTCTGGTCAACTAAATGAAGCACTGCATGGGTGACATGTATAACCAACTGATTGCACCATAGAATTGATTGATGTTCCGTGGATAGCCACACATTCCTCATTCTTGTAGCACCAATTGTCAACCCATGTGTAGGAGGAAAAATTCCTTTTAGAGACTCCAATGTCGAACGTACCTGATAGTCATGAATGCCACTAGAAATAGACATAACTATAACATTGGGGAGTATTGAATCAAATATCCAGCGACCTGATCTTGTCCTTTGTATTTTATATCCACTCCTCCGAGCTTTATTTACTTGTGAAAAGAAGTGGCCAAGAGATGATTGCAATGCAATTGGTGGAGATCGATGTGGGCTCGAACGAGTGATGATGATCTCCACTACACCTTTTCTCAAATTAGGGTGCACAACCGCTACTCTAGCAACAAATTTTCCCATTGAATGACCCACCAAAATTACATTAGTTGGCAAAGTTCTAGCATTCAGTTTTGTCTTTTGTGCTTGTACTCTTTATAGCAATTCAAATGGAGGGAAGCTACAAGAATCAAAGTACCACTGTCTGATGAAATTGTGTTTAGCATATTAATGTTGCATGCTGTCTAAGTTTCTCAATGCTCTATAAATGACAGTGATTTTCCGCAATTTTAGTGAATGATCTTTAATTTGAAGAAAAAATCATAACAACACTGTCTCTTTGCTTCATGAAATTGATTTGCATATGATCTTTCAACTATTATTTCATTCACACTTTCTCTTGCTTATGCAGTACAACACTTCAATAATATGATGAACGCACAGTTTTGTTCACATTATAGCATAGTCTTAACCTTTTTATCTACTATGTGCATTCTTCTTTCAGCTTTTATTTCATTTGTTGCAGACCCAAATTCTGTAGTCAACATTGTGATGGAAATCATTATTTATTTGATATAATACTATGGCATATCTTATGAGGTTCGAGAATGGGCTCGTGACACTAACAGACTTTTACTTTTTCCTTTCAGTTTACATTCTTTCACGACGAATACATCGACAAATAGAGTATGTCGTTGTAGAGATAGTTAGTCATTGATTAGATCCTTCGGGATCTAACTTCAGTTGCTTCCATTTTTTTGCAGATGTTGGATATCATGGAGCTCAAAACTGGATGAGTGCGCCAGACAGAGGGTTTATAACTAGTCAAAGCAACAGGCAATGACTGATTATCTCTACTCCTCTTTTATTTCATTCATATGTATCTGTTCATGTATTTCCTTATGAAAGAAATGTAGTATAGTGAGCTATAATCATGGCTTGTGTGAGATCATTTCTTTTCAGCATATCATTTCATTTCATTATTTGAAAACATCAATGTATATTTGAAAGTAAATAAATACAAGGACATTTCTATTTGTTTAAATGAAATGAAAAAGCAATTCTATACTTCATTGCATGCATGCTTAAATTTTTACACTTGCAAAAATTAAGTAACATTTTTGGCGACTTATGTTGTATGTTTGCTTGCTTGACATTTGACTAGTGTTTAAATTGTCCTTGTTCTTTGGGCATAGAGTTTGATTATGCAATCCTAGCACCTAACTTGACAAAAAGTGACTTCTAAAGTTGTTGGTTCAGTTTTGAATGTATGTTCGTCAATTTAATAAGACTGGAAATTCTTATTAAATTGATGGGTATGCAGGGTCAAAACTCAAGTACCAACTTTAGGAGTTGAACCATCATAGTCGACCATTTGGTTGGCGTATGTGTAGATATATGGACTTATGTAACTGTATGTATGCAACGTATACATGAATATGCAGATATGTATAGCGGACAGCCAGACATATTTATTGTTAGCGATATGTATGTGTGTCAGTGTGCGTATATTGGATATGTGCATGTATGAAGACGCATATATCTATGCATGCGTGAATGAAATGGGTGGATATGATTGCAAAACAACGTAAACCAGCAACTAAACTAACCTAGACTACCAAACCAAAACAGAACAAAAAACAAAACAAAACTAAATGCAGACACATTTATTGAAAATAGGGAAAACTAACCTATTATATACAAGGTAGGACTGAAACTCATACCTCAAAGCATGGTTTGAGGTGGATCCCATTCACAAGGATCGGTAGTACGTCTCCTTCCATGGTAGCCAGATGGTAGGCATTATGCTGTTTACACTCAACAATCTGAAATGGCCCAACCCACATATGATCAAATTTATTATGCTGGCATGGCCTACTCTTCAAAACATCCCACTTTAGTACCATGTCACCAACATGGAACTCTCGAGCTCGAGCTCTTCTGTCAAAGCTCTTCTTTATCTGCATTTGCTGATACTCCATGGTTTCCATGGCCTTTTTCCTTGTTTCCTCCAACTCCATCGGTTGAGCACACTGCACTAAAATAGGGTCACCTTCCTCAAACAAAACTAGCTGTGTAGCAAGGTCAAGTGCGGGTAATTCTATTTCAATGGATAATCTGGCTTCTTTCTCATAAACCAGCCTATAAGATGAGTTTCCAATAACTTGCTTTGGAGTAATCCTGTCAACCCATAAGGCGGCTTTCATGTTTGAATGCCAATCTCTCTTATTCTCTTGCAAATTGCGCTTAATAATCCTTATAAGGTTCTTGTTTGAAGACTCCGCTAATCCATTACCTTGTGGGTAATAATTAGAGCTGGTGCTAAGATAAATACCATGTCAAAGGCTCAATCAATAACTTTCATTCCAATGAAAGCAAGTGCATTATCTGAGATTATAGAATCAGGTACTCCAAACCTATTCACAAGGTTATCATAAAAACTTAGGACTGTTGTTTCATTTGCATCCTTTAATGTTGCTGCCTCAGTCCAGCGCGTGAAATAATCAGTGGTTGTGATAATCCACTTGTGACCTACACTAGATGGAGGGTTAATGGGCCCTATAAAATCAACTCCCCACTTCTAAAAGGGCTATTCTGTTTTAATTGGCTACAAAGGCAAAGCTGGCAACCTTTCTTTCCTCGCAAACATAGCACATTTAGTGCATTTTCTGACATGTGTGTGACAATCCTTGAACAAATCAGGCCAGTAATAGCCTGCTCTTATAATCTTATAAGCTGTAGTACTCGGAGAAAAGTATCCTCCTGAATGACCATCATGAAATTCCTACAATATTTGAGCAATCTGATCTGAATCCACACACCTGAGAAGGACTCCATTGAAATCTTTTCGATACAGAATGTCATTAATTAGCACAAAAGGGATTGATTGCAAGCGATAGTATCTTCACTTTGCTCTGTCTAAGGTAGCTGGACATTGACTAGTTTTCAAAAAATGCATCATATCCTTTAACCAGCTTGCTGGTTGATTATTAGTTCCAGCAGCTCCAATAAGCAAAACTATATTTTCTTGCTTCTCAAGTTTTGAAATATCCTTATCTACAATTTTTTCACATAATCCTTTTCCTCTAACCATCTTAGTGATCTAAATATCTACGTCATACTCCATGACGTGTGTAATCCAGCCAGCTCTCTTTTCATTCAGGTCCTTACTTAATAGGAACTCCATGACGTGTGTAATCCAGCCAGCTCTCTTTTCATTCAGGTCCTTACTTAATAGGAACTCCTTGACACTTGGGTGTGTGACACGCAAAATAACCTTGCTATGTGTCAACAGGTGCCTGAATTTGTTAAGGCTTTTCACAATAGCAAGGACATGTTTCTCAATGAAACTGTACCTTTGCTCATATTCTTCTAGTCCTTTGCTGAAAAATGTGATTGGTTGTTCCAATCCTTCTGCATTTTGTTGTACCAACATGGCTGAAATCACGTCATAGCCCCCATACACAAAGAATGAAATCCTTACTGAAATCAGGATTAATTAAGACAGGTGTTGATGCTAATGCATTTTTAATGGTTTGAAAATTATCTTTAGCCTCTTTTGTCCATGTGAAAACTGCATTCTTTTTAAGCATAGTTGTTAAAGGCTTTAGAAATGCTGCAATATTAGGCAAAAATCTTCGCATGAAATTGATACGGCCAATGAAACTTTGAAGGCCTTTCTTGTGCTGTGGTAAGGGTAGCTCTAGAATTGCTGCAACTCGTTCAGGGTCCACCGTGTTGCCTACCTTAGATACAATGTATCCAAGTAATTTCCCTTCATGCACAGAAAATATGCTCTTTTTTGGGTTTAAAGAGATGCCAAATTCTCTACAGTGCTCAAAAATTTGTCTTAAATGATCAATATGATCTGTTGTTTTTTGTGAGTAGACTGTGACATCATCTAAATAGACCAAAACAAACCTATACATCAAATTTTTGAAAGCCATCTCCATAGCCTTATGAAAGGTAGCTCCAGCGTTAGACAATTCGAATGGCATTCTTTTGTACACCATTGTACCCCATTTCATTGTAAAAGTTGTTTTATATTGGTCTTCTTCCTTTACCAAGATTTGGTTATAACCTGAAAAGCCATCCAGCAAAGAGAACCTTTCAACCCCTGACACAGACTGTAATATCTGCTCCATGGATGGAAGTGGGTGTCTATCTTTCAGTGAGACCTGATTCAAGTCTCTGAAATCTACACACAACCGTAACTCTCTATTTTTCTTCCTTATCGGGACCAAATTTGCAACCCAACTCGTGTGCTTAATAGGAAAAATGATCTTACTCTTGATTAATCTAAGAACCTGTTTGTTCATCAAGGGTTCCAGCTTTGGATTAATAGGCCTTTGCCTTTGACACACTAGTTTTGCTGATGATTCTAACTCTATTGTATGTTGTGCCAATCTTGGGTTAAATCCCTTTAAATCACTATACTTCCAAGCGAACACATTGCTAAATTCTTGGAACAAATGAAGAAAAGCTGCCTTTTCTTCAGTTGAGTTGACTTTGCCAAATTTCAAGCATTTACCTGGTACAATTTCCAGGTCTGCATACTGGTTTTCTTTAACCAGCAAGTTAGCCTTTCTAGATTTGAGTTGATCATCTAAATTAAAAACACTCTCCAGCGTTACTAAACCCTTTGGCAACTTGTTGTTTTTTAACTGGATCACCTGATCACCATACTGATCCTTATATCTCTGCTGATTAGAATTGGCAAAAATATCTTCTTCCAGCAAAAATTGTAAAATTTGTTCATCACTGTCAAAAACTTGCCAGTTAGTATCATTATCAAGAACTGAGGGCCTGGTAATGATTTTGATATGTTGCTGATCAGTATGTACAGACAGACTATTAACAATATCATACTAGACTCCTACAGCTGCTAGCCTGTCAGCATGCTAATTTTTGTTTCTAGGAACAGCTAGTATGTTAAATGCATCAAAATGTTCAAGTAAATCCCAAACACGATGTTTATAAGATTTCAAAATATCATTTTTTATAGCATTCAGACATCTGATTTGATTTACTACTAATTAACTATCACCATACACTTTTAAACACTTAATGCCATGTTTTCTTGCCCATTCTAACCCTTGGATTAATCCTTCATACTCTGCTATATTGTTGGTACAAGAAAAACTAAATCTGAAAGCGGCATAATATTTCTCATTATCAGGTGAAATCAACATGACACCCCCACCAGCACCTTGTCTACCTCTTGAACCATCAAAAAACATGCTCCATAGCCGATCTTTGGACTTTGCCAACTGACTTGCTGGTTTGACCAAAGCTGGAATGACTTCATTTTGTTCATGAATAATGTAGGTCCCTAAGTCAGCATTTTTTATATGATAATACTATTTTTCAAAGGTTTGACTAGAGGCCCATTCATCAAGAAGAATATCTAGGACATTATTTAACTGGGTTCGATTTTCAGCTGCTGTATGACACTCCTCTTCATTAAATGCAAGTAGATTTGCATTGACAACACTGGGTGTATAAGGTTCTATATGGTTTTTTGCAAGCAACTCAGATTTAATGGTTACTTTAGTGCCATATCTAGTCCAAAAAAGCATATGAGACCAATCAGATGACAAATAACCACTGATCTTTGCTGTGAAGTCCCTCGACAAGCAGATAGCAAAGTATGGAGGTAACTCTATGACATATATATCCTATTGAATGGAAAAAATAGGACAGGCATGAAGGGTGACACTTGCATCTTTAATCACGCCTATAGTGCCTACAAACATCCCATCAAGTTGAACAACACCCTTTTCAATAGGCTGGTATTTCAGTCCTAACTGGTCAGCTATCTTTTTTGGCATTACCGAGCTTGTAGCTCCACTATCTACCATACAATTATGGACTAATTTATCACCAATGGTCAAGGAAAAGTAGAAAGGAGGTGGTTTTATTACCTTATTTGGTTCCTTGGCAGTTTTCTCGCTGTCATCTTTCTTTTCATCAGCGTTGGTTAACACCACCTTTGCTAGTTCATTCATCACCTTTGTGGGATTTGCTTAATCTAAAAGGGCCTTTTGTAGGATATCTGTTTGACCAGGAATAGCCAAAGTCTCCCACATTGACATAGACACGTTCATCTTCTTCATATTCTCCACTATATTGAATGGCGCAGCAAAGTGTGATTTATGATGTATCTTAGCAGCAACATGTTCTGTTGGTTTGTGAATGGTTTCCTTGGTGACAGGGACGTGAGTGTCTCCCACCATTTTTGTAGCACTTGATGATGGCTCAGCTATATTAGTTGCTTTACCCTTGTTTTTTGTTTGGTCTATTTCACGAGCTCTTTTCTTAGCTCGGGTATTTGCTGATATTGATGAGTCATTATTGACTGCGCAAAACTCATCTCTCTGCCAGTTGAGGAAAGTAGTCTCAGGAGTCGGTGCATCATGTTGCTATTCAGGTGCATCATTTGTGACATTTTTTTGTCCCGCTAATGTATTTTGCACCATTAATGCCTAATTAATAACTCCATTTGTACACGTAGCCTGATTGTGTGGTTCATTACAGGGGTAACACCATTCAAAATCTGTTGCAAGATTATTTTGCATAGGCACAATATCTCTAACTGGATTAGCTAAATTGAGAGGAACTGGATTATATGGATAGAAAGGCCTTTGATTAATATTCTGCCTGTAACCCATCGCATTACCTTGAAATGGCGACCTATTTCCCTAAGGCTAGCCTTGATTTTACTGCTGATAAGGTAGATTTACAGCTAGAGTCTATTATTGGTAAGACGACCTAGGCTGAAATTGTTGCTTTTTAAGATTAACCAGCTCATTACTAAAGGTTTGCTTCATATTTTCAATTTTGAGCTGACTATTCTTAATCTCTTGTAGCTCTAGAGAAGGACTTGTGGTATTTGAAGGGCCTGCCATGGTAATTTCTTGGCCAGGAACAACAGGTAATGGGTTAAATGGTGGAATTACCAATGGTATATTTGACTGAATGTCAGAAAAAATGGGCATTGGAGGTCTAGGGGCTATTTTACCAGCTTGGATAAGACTATTTTCCACTCTAATAACGATCTCATAAGCTTGAGGAAGTGAAACACCTCCCATAGACTGAATCATTACTAAAATATCGCTATTTAAACTTCTCAAATAATAAAGAAAAGCATGATTTGTTGAAGGTCTTACCATATTGGGTATTCTAGTCCAGGTCCTTTGAAATTGGTTATTAAAATCCATCATTTGTTCTTGTGGTGCACACTTTATAGTTGTGAGCTGCTCCACAAGCGACAAAAAGTCTAACTTATCCTCAAAATGTCTTGTCAAAGCATCACCCAAAGCATCCCATGAACCTATAGAACCAACAGCTAGGCTTCTAAACCATTGAAGTGCTTTTCCTTTTAATGATGCTGCCAGTAGCTTAGTAGCCACATCCTCCTCTGTAACATGATGTATGTTGCATAAAGTTGCAACATCTCTTATGTGCTCATAAGTTGTAGTCTGATTTTCTCCCGTGAAATCAGGCAAACTCTTCAATGTAGCTAGTGGTATATCATGGTGTTGAGAAAAATTCAAGGGACTCCCTTGATTAAAAGGCACAAAAGCATATCCCCTCGCCATTGGTGGAGGTTGCTGTACGGGCTGTTGTACTGGTTGTTGCTGTAAACTTGTATTGACTGTACTTGCTGGTATAAAACTAGTACTTGCCAAATTTTCAGTTGAATCAGTAGAAATGTCAAAAGAATCAACTCTTACTAATGGGCTTGCTGAATGTCTAACTTTTCTTTGACGTGTTCTGTTGTATACACGAACACCAGGAGCTGAAAGCCGCTTCCTTGATGCTGGCTTTGTCTTGGATAAGCTCCTTCCATGTCTTTTTGGAGTTTCCAATTGCATATATTCAAAAGAAGTGGAACTTCATGT
This sequence comes from Cupressus sempervirens, assembly GCA_028749045.1. Classification (NCBI taxonomy): domain Eukaryota; kingdom Viridiplantae; phylum Streptophyta; class Pinopsida; order Cupressales; family Cupressaceae; genus Cupressus; species Cupressus sempervirens. The sequence goes on from CM053790.1 coordinate 585,492,577, forward strand.
TTGAATCTTTCTCATAAATTCATCACCTTCTACTGGCTAGTTGAAAAATGACCTTCAATTGTACCAGCACAGTTATAAAAATGTGCTCGTGTCCCACCGGGCGTGCCAAAATTGTTAAGTTTCAAGATTTTCACCCTACTGAATTAGCAATGTTCAGTAACCCTTACTTAATATGGGAGTCATTTCATTATGTGAGACTGGATAATGAAATGAAACCTTCGGATTCTAGGTCGGCTCCTATTAGATCTTTCAGTGAAACACTCTAAAACTTAATGAAAAGTTAGAGGGGAAAAGATAAGAAAGTGCAAAAAATAAACCTAAAACCTAAAGCTTAAACTAAGAAAAGAGGTGATACACCAGAAATTACTATGAAGACGTAACACACATGTAACAAAGAGGATTATATAGCTCTATGAAATATAGATAAAGCACATCTTCTTGTAAAGGCTTGCACAAGTGATTTATGATAAGGTTTTAATACTGAAACTACAAAAAGAGGATAAATTTTTACCTCACTTTGACTAATTTCACCTATAAACACATATCATAACCTGCAAGCAAACTTACTTTTCTACAAAAAGGTGTTGGAATGAGACAAAAAACAAGGAATAAAGAAGACATTCACAAGTTAACTTATCAAATCATTCAAGACACACATAGAATTTGTAGAAAGGAAAAGGGCTTAACAATTTACTCCATAAAGCATAATCACACTGCTATCACTGGTATTATTTCTTCAAAATGTTGAATTACAGACCCTGTAACAAAGCTTAGGACTCAAAAGATGTCTCAAAACTCTATCCTAAAATTAGAACTCTTCCAAATAAGTTAGAAAACTCATTAAGTACAATGCCCAACTCCTTGGGTCGTATGCATAATGATAGCCCCAAAAAGAGGACTTAATAACTCACATAATGAAGTCTCATCACTGCTAAGACTTTACTAACCCATAATGAACCCAATGAGTCACTGATAACTACTCTAAAAACACTCTAACGGCCAATAAATCTCCTCCAACTACCAAGATAAAGTCAAATTCGATCCTAAAGCCTATATTCTTTCCTAGAAGGATTCCTAGTGATTTTCTGAATTAATACCATGACAAGGGAATAAAAGATGACTCATTTTCTTTTGCATGAGCAATAGGAAACTATTTAATGATTTATAAATGCCATCATTAATATAGTTTTCCTTTACATTTTAGATTTAATGCAAAAGAAAATAAACAAAATAACTCCTTTTGTTTTGCATTGAAAATAAACAAAATATTAAAATGATAAATCATCTTAATATTTTACTTATATGAAACTAAATGCAAAATTTAAAAAGACCTTTATAAACTTTACGCTCAAATGAGGAAAATAAATAAAAGAAACCCTATCCTAAAACCCGCGGACTTCATATTTTATTGAAAATAACATAGGGCATAAGATTAAGCTTGAATACCCTAAATGTTGTCATTTTCACCTATTTATTTTTTGGAGGCTTCTGAAGCTGCGACCAGGGTTTCTAGGCTCTTCTTGTCGCCATATTTACTTTGCTTTTCACTGGTCTTTTCTACCATCATGAAGGAGATCTTTTGGTGTATGTTAATAGCCATCATTTTTTTTCGTCTGGGTCAGCTTTTCCTTGACTGTGAAGGTAAGAAAGTTATTGCAACTCTTTTGTTTAGCTGAATCTTATAACACTTTTCAATTTCATTTATATTCTGGATGCCGCTATGAGAGATACTGTTGGAAGTCTCTTAGTTGCGGGAAAACTTTATCTTTGAAACTTATAGCGCTGGGGTTCCGTGGCTGTATTTTTTTTTAAAAATGTATACTGTTATAGAAAACCATTTTCGAATGGATTTGCAAGAAAAATGCAGAAATTCGAGCTTATTATTTGTTGTCATGTGATCTTTTGATAGTTTCTTGTATCCTATATTAATCTATTATGAGGGTCATTACATGTTCAAATTTGTTATTACTTTTTGTTGTCACTATGACTTTGCTAGGACAAATTCGAAGCCGTGACTAGGCTCTCTGCACTTTCAAATAGCATCTGAAGTTTTGAAGTTTCTCTTTGAATATATAGCAAGTTATGTTTCAAAAAAAACCAAATAGAATTTATTGCTTTAATCCGCCATGACTTGAAGCATGATCATTTATCTATTGTTAATGACACTTCCATACGAGTTTTACTGGTTTTCTTCTTGTTTTCATAAGAACCTGAATGGGTTTTCTTCTTACTAGTCTCTTCATCTCTGCTATTATATGCCCACTTAGTCGATCCAGGCTCCCTTGAAACACCTAACTCTTCTATTGTGATTGGTAAATGTTTAGCGTAATGCTGCAGTTGTACGCTACCCATCCAACCAAGCTTTTGAGGTATTCCACTATGAAGAGTTGAGATAAATACTACTAGCCTCTTTTGTGTGCTTGAAAATGGTTAATCTACAGTCTGGTCAACTAAATGAAGCACTGCATGGGTGACGTGTATAACCAACTGATTGCACCATAGAATTGATTGATGTTCCGTGGATAGCCACACATTCCTCATTCTTGTAGCACCAATTTTCAACCCATGTGTAGGAGGAACAATTCCTTTTAGAGACTCCAATGTCGAACGTACCTAATAGTCACGAATGCCACTAGAAATAGACATAACTATAACATTGGGGAGTATTGAATCAAATATCCAGCGACCTGATCTTGTCCTCTGTATTTTATATCCACTCCTCCGAGCTTTATTTACTTGTGAAAAGAAGTGGCCAAGAGATAATTGCAATGCAACTGGTGGAGATTGATGTGGGCTCGAACAAGTGATGATGGTCTCCACTACACCTTTTCTCAAATTAGGGTGCACAACCATTACTCTAGCAACAAATCTTCCCATTGAATGACCCACCAAAATTACATTAGCTGGCAAAGTTCCAGCATTCTATTTTGTCTTTTGTGCTTGTACTCTTTATAGCAATTCAAAAGGAGGGAAGCTACAGGAATCAAAGTACCACTGTCTGATGAAATTGTGTTTAGCATATTAACACTGCATGTTGTCTGAGTTTCTCAATGCTCTATAAATGATAGTGATTTTTCGCAATTTTAGTGAATGATCTTTAATTTGAAGAAAAAATCATAACAACACTATATGTTTGCTTCATGAAATTGATTTGCATATTATCTTTCAACTATTATTTCATTCACACTTTCTCTTGCTTATGCAGTACAACGCTTCAATAATATGATGAACGCACAATTTTGTTCACATTATAGCACAGTCTTAACCTTTGTATCTACTATGTGCATTCTTCTTTCAACTTTTATTTCATTTGTTGCAGACCCAAATTCTGTAGTCAACAATGTGATGGAAATCATTATTTATTTGTTGTAATACTGTGGCATATCTTATGAGGTTCGAGCATGGGCTCGTGACACTCACAGACTTTTACTTTTTCCTTTCAGTTTACATTCTTTCATGACGAAATACATCGACAGATAGAGTATGTCATTGTAGAGATAGTTAGTCATTGCTTAGATCCTTCGAGATCTAACATCAGTTGCTTCCATGTTTTTTGCAGATGCTGGATATCATGGAGCTCGGAACTGGATGAGTGTGCCAGACAGAGGGTTTATAACCAGTCAAAGCAACAAGCAATGACTGGTTATCTCTACTCCTCTTTTCTTTCATTCATATGTATCTGTTCATGTATTTCCTTATGAAAGAAATGTAGTATAGTGAGTTATACTCACGACTTGTGTGAGATCATTTCTTTTCAGCATATCATTTCATTTCATTATTTGAAAACGTCAATGTATATTTGAAAGTAAATAAATACAAGGACATTCCTATTTGTTTAAATGAAATGAAAAAGCAATTCTATACTTCATTGCATGCATGCTTAAATTTTTACACATGTGCAAAAATTAAGTAACAATATTAATAGAAGTTATACCTAGATGGGGAAGATTTAATCCAGACAAGCTTGAGTGCATTCTTGACAGGGTGTGAATGATAGTCATTAATGTAATTAATGTTCTTCATTTATATTTTTTCTTATTTTCAGAAGTTGAAAAATAATATAAATCCTAGTAAAATTGCAAGGGACCAATGAAAAATTTGGAATAATTCAACATAAATTAATTTAAAAATAAAAGCTATGCCAAACTTTAGAAATTGAATTTTTGGGAACTACACAAATTAATAGAGGGTGTCTACTGAAAACATTAGTTCCCTACCTATATAAGCTGGGACTAGTAATGTTTGAAATAATCTTGTCAATGGACTCTTGATGTATTTGTGAAGTTTAACGGCTCACAAAGATCCCACTAGAGGTTAAGTCCAATTGAGTAGAAGGCTTCAACATCATAATTATTATTTTTAAATACAGGATCCGCAAAAATAAAAGTTATTTAAATTTCATCGATTTTTTCTCATAGAGGTCATCATTTTTTAATATATATAGTTTAATAATTTGTATGTAACTTAAAATTTATAAATATTTTATTATGTTTTTACACAATATTCAAACTTACTATATACTCACTCAATATAGAATATAAAATATATATTCAAGATTCAGTCAAAATTGATAATTCCTTCGTTGTTATAAATCAAGTATAAATATAAACTTTTTAAAAGAATCACAATGCTATAAAGTAAAGCACATCTACAAGGTTATTGGATTGATAAAGTTCAATAACTATGAACTCGATAAAAATGGTTATAAATTATTTTCAAATATTTCTTCGTAAACTAACTTCCTTCATTGTCTTGAAATGTTCTTCAACTAGATTATCATTTTTTTAAACAAATAGATTTATATGGATTTTCTACTTTGTTGAACTAGTCTCAAAAACATTAATAATTGAGAGGATCTTTATATATTTGAACTAATCCAACTACGAAAATTATTCCAAGGTTCTCATCACTTTGTTTCACATGCAGTGTGTATGTTGCCAAATAGGGTTAGTTTACATATAGAAAACAATCCAAAAAACATACTCATGAGTCCTTAATTCATCAACTAGTCCAATAGAATGCACAATCACACTTGAAGTAGTTTAATGAGAACGTCTCATGTTATCTATCTCCAAGAATCCTAATTTGATTATTTAAAATGGTTCTTGGTTAGTACAATTGATCAAAAAAATGAATGACAACTCAAGGAACAAGTGATGGTAAATGCATACAAAATGCCTAAATGAGCTAACTATGAGAGATGCAAGATGGAGATAAAGTAAAATGGCATGATTATGATTATAAAAATGAAGCTAAAGATGGTATAACTATCAATATGATGTCAACTTAATCTAACTATGCGCAAAGTTCAAAAAATGAGACCATCAACAACATAATGCCAAACAACTAAAATGCATGAAGAGGAGTCAAAAGATACTAGAATGCATTACAAGAAATGGATACAATAACAATAAAAGCATGAAGTGGATGGATGTGGCAATTATGGGTGAAAGAGGAAAAAAAATTTCTCTCTAAAAATCCTTCTATTTATAGATTTCTCATGAGGGGAGAGGTGTCCTTGGTTGAGCCAACAGATGACAAATATTGCATGTCTTGGGACAAGTGTGAGCTTTGTGAGGCAAGAGAAATGCCATGTGTCCCAAGAATACCAAGTATGGATTAGGTGATCACATTTCATGGTATGTGTCTTAGGAGGGCACATAGAGGTTTCATAATAGGGCATTTGTCTTTGGTGGTTGGGAAAGAGAATCTCCATATGTGTCGAGAGTAAATACCCATTTAATTGAATAATAGAAATGAATATCATGTGACATGTGATGAGGAGAATTTAATTAAAAGGTGGCATGAATTAAATTGATTAATGGAGGTGTAGGACTAAATAAAGGAAACAAACTATATAGTTAAATAATTCAACTAAACTATATAGTAGAAGAAATGTATTAATTAAAAAGAGTATTTAATCTCCTGGTTTAATGAGCCCAATTTTATGAATAAATGTTCAATGTAGGATGTTGATTTAAAGAAACTTGTTGATTTCTCCCTTGTTTGATCTAAATGATGTGTATATTGCCACATAGATGACAAAATATTGATATTAAGCCCTGATTTCAAATTGTTTATTAGTTTGGATGCCCCAATGATGGTTTTGGATTATCAACATGTTTGATGTCCCTAATTTAATAAGTGCCTTGTTTTTAATGATTTTGGGCCTTGACACGTGATGTGATATTAAATGCGATGTTCCCTCTTTAAACATGGATTGGGAAAAACTTTAAATGATTGGATAATTTTTGAAATTTTCATAATTTTTCAAAAAAAGAAATTTTTTGTAAAATAATATTTTTCCAAAAAAATGATTCATTGCTAGATTAAATAGCTAAATTTGAAAATTTTGATGAGAAAAATCACTCTTAAGAGAAAAGAAAAGAAAAATAGCCCTCCAAAAAGTTCATTAGGGTAAAAAATGAGGTATTTAAATAAACAAATGTCTCTCTTTACCCTCATTTTCACTTTTTACTCTTAGCAAGTTTCTATCATTCCTCTAGGTCTTCTGGTGAAAGATGTCAATTCCAATGTCCAAGCATTGATTTGAGCATGCCCATCTATCCTAGTGGCCTTGCAAGTATGGTCTCGTGGTATGTATTTAATTCTTTATTTTTGTCATTTAGTGATTTTTTTAATTTTTTGGTGTTTTTGATAATTTTGATGTTTTCGCATCATTTTTGGATGCCTAACATCACTACTTGGGTGGTTAGTGCCTACAACAAGGTGGCTAACACCCATAATCAAGCAGCTAGCACCCATGATCAAGTAACTAATACTCGTAATTAGGTGGCTAGCACCCTCAATTGGGTAGTTAGCATCCACCCTAGCATGAATAGCACCTGTAACGGGGTGGCTAGCACCCACCACAAAGAAGCTAGCATTTATTGTGGTAGAGAGTGCTCCCAATCACATTGTTACAACCCACATCTAGCATTTTATTGGTGTTCTTAGTGTTTCCAATACCCCACTGTTGCATTTCTTTACACACTTAGCTCTGATATCATAATGGTTTACACATTCCTGGACCAGTTATGGACTCATAACCATGGGTGGGAAGATTGCAACAAATATCAAACCACTCAAGAGTATTTCAAAGTTGAGGGGTTCAGTTAGGTTGCTAGCTAGCCTTTCGATAGTAGCTTCTACATCTACTCCTTTCAAGTTTGTATCACTGATTAATGGACCTTTATTGTTCATACTAGTGGTGTTTCCAAAAAAATGTAAAGAGGGCCTTGTGGCTTCTTCTAATGTGGACAATAACAACTTTCTAGACTCTAAGCAAAAGAAAATTTCAGAAATTCACAGTAAAGAAAGTTGTAGATAAATACCTTAAGCTCTTTGGGTTAGCAATTTTTTATCCTTGTACTCGTATGTTTCATCACCGCAGTCCACACCTTGGGAAAAAATACCAATTTACCAAGATTATATATTAGTTTTCAAACTAATGAGAAAAATAAAAGCACATCTTGAGAAATACGAATAACAAGACTTACATACGATAAGTGATTCTTGATTTGACTCTTGGTAGTTGGTGTTATTAATGATAGTCACTTTGTAAACTTACCCTTACCACATAATAATTAATTTACACATATGAGCCACCTTTTTACTTATCTCATGTTGTCAAGTATGTCTTCCCTTAATGTCACAACTTTCAATGTTTGTCGTAACATAATTATCTTATTTTAGTCTTCATTAATCATAATATCACATTATATCTTTGTACTTTACAATCTTTAGCAAACCTCCTCAAACTCCTTTGAACTTTGTACTAATCAATTCAGAATAGTTGAAGATTAACTATTGCATCACAACCATGGGTCTCACCTCTGTCCACATGATACCTATCTTACCTTACCATTGAACTCGTTTGAACCATTTTGAACTTTGTACAACGTGGTTAAAATGGTTCTAAGTGGTACAGGAGCTCAGATATTTTCACTTAGATACTTGCTAACAAATGTGTGACACCCCTAGACTAGACACATATGAAGGTGATTCATTTAAGGCATGCACAAAACACAAAAAATAAAACCCGATTGACTCAAAAACATAGCGGCCTTTGGGAATTTGAAAAAGGATTGCAAAGGCAAAGGTTCGTAATAAATATTAGAACATAACAAGGTGACTCAAAAAAATAAATCCGGGGAGAAACAAAAACCAAAAAAAAAAAACTTTAAAACCTAGAGCCTACTATCTTTCAAAACTCAACACCCAAATAAATTAGCAACTTACATTGCTAGGAAAGGATTTTCCATAAGATCGAACTAAGACTTTAAACCACAACACTGTAAACAACAATGAAACAACAAAAATATTATAAACTAATAATCTCGAATGATTGATAAAATGCATATATAGTAGTGAAATTCAAGTTACATTACTGAAAGAAGCTTAAACACTTGTGAATTTCACAAAGGAGCATTTGGCTATGAAATCCAGCTTCCATGAACATGATAAGTATTGGCAAGAAAATCCTAAAAACCACCTTCCAAACCAATATCTTGCTTTCAAATTAATATGCCCAAATAATGTGCACCATGCATTAATTATATGACTTTAGAAAGAAAAACTTCAAAAATTATAAGCTAACAACATCCAAAACACCTTGTACAAACCTAAAATGTGTTAAACCCTAAACCCTGCCATCTTTCAAGTAGAGAATACAATGTACCCAGTAATGAATATGAAGTAAGCAACTTACCATGAGAAGAAATGAGGTCTTTGTAGCTTTAGAAGTTCAATCATTCTCAAATTTTTTCGACATTAGCAATGTACAAATAGGTGGAGTTTCTCTTCATACTTAATAAAGATTGTTTCACTACCGTTGATATCAAAGGACAGGCATTGCTAAGCCACCGTTAGCCCCCAAATCTATTGCATAAATGGTCTCTATTTTGCAGTCATGTTTAGGAAAATGGAGAAGCATTGAGAGCCTTTGCCAACACTTTTTACATTCAAAGCTCCTACAACAAATTTAGCCTTGAATGAAAACTTTGCTAAATATTTTGTGTGACTCGCCTTTTCACCCAACTTCAGAAAAAAAGATATTTATATTTTATTACAAAGTCTCTGCATAATTGAAAATATTTGTAGATTGCTATTTCATAGATCTTATAATTAATGAATTTTTTAAATTATTATTATGTACTAATATCTAGATGAAAATTTCTTATAAATTTAAATTAATAATTATAAATAAGATGGATTAATATATATTTTAAGTCAAGGAGAGTTGTTATTAGTATGAAGAGGATGAACATTTAGAGAATTGAGTTATGGGTTTTGATTTTTTCATGCTCAAGCATTATGCCTTCTTTTATGCTCTTAGTAATTATTTTCTTCTACTATTTTTTTCTATCTCACGATCTCATGACAATTATTCTCTTTTAATTTAGCTATTGTTCTCCAAAGCACAATGAACTTCTACATCCAAAATATATTAACAATCTTAACTTTTGTTTTAATTGAAAATTGTATTTTAATAAAATTATCTTTTTCCCAAGTTATAATAGTAATGTGGATGGCTCCATTTAGTCTTAGCTTCTTCTATAATTTTATTGTTCAAAGTTATAGATCTCCTTTTATTTATTAAATTACTAACCTTGTTCGATTTTAAATTCACAAGTAGGCTTAGTAGAAATACATTTCCAATCAATAAAGTATATCTTTAGTGAGTATAAATGAAATGGGTTATCAAACCATAGTTAAAATAGAAAGAAAGTCTCTTAGGAAATGTCACCTATGGCTTTATATAAGGTCCACAATTTAATAGAAGTTATTTTATATGTTTAATGTCGTATATTTTAATTTCGACAATTTTCTCTCATAGAGGTCATCATTATTTAATAGATATTGGTATGTAACTTTAAATTTACAAACATCTTATATTTTAGCACAACATTCAGCTATACTTTGTAGTCACTCACTATTGAATATAATTTATATATTCAAGATATAATCAAAGTTGATAATCATGCATTCCATACTTCATGGGTATGCTTCATTGTTATAAATCAAGTATAAATATAAATATTTTTTAAGAATCCACAATGCTATAAAATAAAGCACATATACAAGGTTATTAGATTGATAAAGTCCAATAACTATTAACTTAATAAAGATGGTTCTAACTTAGGCAAGAGCCTATAACACAATGGTAGATTGTGAGCCTCTTATCGAAGAGGTCTTGGGTTCGAATCTACTTGCAAATTAATAGATAAAAATAATAATTCATAACAACACATAATAATTAATCTTGGCTTCGGCCTCTTACTGCCTTTTCAAACATTAAAATTTAAAAGTGACTTCCCATCTTAAATTTTGACATGTTCACATCTCTGATACTAAAAACACTAACAACCACTTTTAAATACCTTATTTTTCATGTTTAAACATGTAAGTATGATTGTAAGACCTGTAGCTTATGGACCTATAACATAACATAAGTTAAATAATTAATACAAAGTATAATATCACTTTTTATGAAAATTGACAGAAATATATAAAATTTGCCATTATTTAGTTATCTCTCTCTTTTATTTTATTTTATTTTATATTTTTCTTTTCTTTGATATTAGAATAGTATAGAAAACTTATTACAATAAGTTCAACTGAATGTTCAACATAGAGTGACTTTTTTTAAATAGGTAATTTAGAATCTCGGATCACCACTAAACATTACTTACAAGGTAGTAGCCACATTTAATCAACTTGGGAAAGGTAACAAGAAAGACATAATAATTACAAAGTTATAAAAAATGTATGACTGATTATCAGTTTCAAAACATGCTATTCATTACTAGTTGGACCCCATCAATCATTGGAGTCCAATGCTTGTAGGAAAGTTGTATCAAATAGTTCATCATTCCATCCAGTTAAAACATAATCATTAGAATCAGAGTTATTTTTCTTTTCTTTTGTAATTAATTGACTTCCTTCATTGTCCTAAAATGTTCTTCAACTCGAATCAATTTATTTTAAACAAATAGTTTTATATGGATTTTCTACTTTATTGAAACAATCCCAAAAACATTAATAATTGAGAGGATCTTTATATATTTGAACTAATCCAAATTGAAAACATTTTTTTTTTTAAATTCCAGTTATGAAAATCATTCCAAGGGTCTCATCACTCTATTTCACATGCAACATATGTGTTGCCAAATAGGGTTAGTTCACGTATAGAAAACAATCCAAAAAATATAACCATAAAACCTTGATTCATCAACTAGTTCAATCGAAAGCACAATCAAATCTAAACTAGTATAATGATAATGTCTTATGTTATCTATCTCCAAGGATCCCAATTTGATTATTTAAAATGGCTCTTAGTTAACACAATTGATACAATTCAAAGAGCAAGTGATGGTGAATGCTTAAACAATGTCTAAATGAGCTAACTATGAGAGATGCGAGATGAATATAAAGCAAAATGCCAAGATTACAATTATACAAATGAAACTAAAGGTGGTGCACCTATCAAAATCATGTCAACTTAATCTCACTATGCACAAAGTGTGAAGAATGAGGCCATCAACAACATAATACCAAATGACTAAAATGCATAGAGAGCACTCCAATTATAGTGCAACTCAATGCAAGAAATGGATATGATAACAATGAAAATGTGAAGTGGATAGATGTGTCAATTGTGGATGCAAAAAAGTGGATCTTTTTCTCTCCAAAAAGCCTTCTATTTATATATTTCTCACAAGGGGAGAGAAGTCCTTGGTTGAGCCAACAAATGAAAAGTGGCTTGGGATTTGTGTTAGCCTTGTGAGGCAAGAGGAATGACATGTGCCCCCAAGAGTGCCAAGTGTGGCTTAAGTGATCCCATTTCATGGTATGTGTCTCGAGAGGAAACATAGAGGTTTCATAACAGGGCATGTATATTTGGTGGGTAGGAAAGGAAATCTCCACATGCGTTGAGAGTAAATACCCATTTATTTAAATAATAGAAATGAATATCGTGTAACATGTGATGAGGTGGATGGGGTGAATTAAATTGATTACTGGGAGGGGTAGAAATAAATAAAGAAGATGAACTATATAGTTAAATAATTCAAGTAAACTATATAGTAGAGAAAATTATTAATTAAAAAGGGTATTTAATCTCTTGGTTTGATGTGCCCAATTTTATGTGTATACATTTTGCCCCTCTTTGAATCTATATGCAATGTAAGATGCCAATTTAAAGAAACTTTTTGATTTGTCTCTTGTTTGATCTGAATGATGCATATGTTGCCACTCAGATGATAAAACATTGATGTGAAGCCCTAATTTTAATTTTTTTATTAGTTTGGATGCCCCACTGATGGTTTAGGATTTTCAATGGTTGATGTCCCCAATTTAACAAGTGTCTTTTTTTTATGATTTGGAGCATTGATACTTGATGTGATATTAAATATGATGTATGCTCCCTCTAGAGATGAATTGGGGAAAATTGGATGATTTGGATAATTTTTGAAATTTTCAACTAATTTTTCTATAATAAAAAAATGACTCATCACCAAATTAAATAGCCTAATTGGAATTTTTTTTGAGAAATATGACCTTTGAGAGAGAAAATTAGCCCTCCAAAACATGCATTAAGGTTAAAAAAAAATTGAGGTATTTAAATATGTAAATGTCTCCTTTTACCCTCATTTTCACTTTTTACTCTTAGGAAGTTTCTCTCCTTTCTCTAGCTCTTGTGGTGAAAGATGTTGATTCCAATGTCCAAGCATCAATTTGAGTACATCCATTGATTCCAATGGCCATACAAGTATGGTCCCCTTGTATGTATATGATTCTTCATCTTTGTCATTTTCTAATTTTTGTAAATTTTTGATGTTTTTGTAATTTTAACATTTCAGCATTGTATTTTGGATTTCTATGAGCATCATTATGTGGATGGATAACACCTACAAAAAGGCATCTAGCACCCATGACTTAGTAACTAACACCCATAATCAGGCAACTAACACCCTCAATTGGGTAATTAGCATCCACCCTAGTGTGACTAGCACTTGCATCAGGCTGGCTATGACCCACCAAAAAGAAACTAGCATCTATCATAGTAGCCAATGCTCACAATCAAATTTCTAGAACCCATGCCTAGCTTTCTTGGTGTTTTCCTTTGTGTCTTATAGATTATACTAAGCATCATTAATTGTTTCACCTCTCCAATCCCTATTATAATTAATGTTATAATTCATGTTGTTGATGTTTAGGAAGGTTCCCCTGGAGTGGGCTTGGGCTTTATTTTGTGAAGCGAGAGGTCCCATGATTAAAAAAAAATTTGGGCGTTAAAGGTTTATTCATAATCTTTTCCTACAACATAGGAGCTCTGACTTTTTAGCCCTCTCAATTTGAATGGGTGGAAATGAGATGGCTAGAAATACCCCCACCAACTTCAGGAATTTTTTTACTACATGTCAACAATTGCGAGCATTTTTTTCCACCAAAAATAATTAATAAATTTAAAATCTTAGGCTATGCTCACTCTAAAACTCATAGGACCACCTACTTTACTTAAATTTAGGAGCTACATTTCTTAAGCTAACAAAATTTAAAGAATTCATGGTACTTCTCACCATTAAACATTCCTAACAAATCCCAACAACCACCTACTCTATTTTGAAGGAAACTTGCTCCGTGGGACCTCAACCTTAGTTCATGTGCTTTTGATGCATGATCTACAATTTTGATGTTTGATGTTGGATGTTGGATTCTTTGATATGATTTTGATGTGTGAACTCATGATAGATGAGGATAACAATTTGATAGTTAGATTAGATAATGATGCCCGTGTGTTTCTGATGTTTGGTTACTTCATTTAATATATTTGATGTTTGTCACTTTGACCATGCAATTGGTTATTGATTGATGTGATATTATGGTTTGATAGAGGAACTTAGATGTGTTATAGATGAGGGACTGGTACCTACAAAAAAAAATTGTGATTTGTAGATTGATTGAGGTTGATTAGGATATCATCAGCATATGTGAGCTAGCTTCACTACTCAACCTATCAATGTTTATGATCAACAGGGTGTTGCTTGTTGCTCTAGTCAAGCAGTAACATAGTGAACATAATAATTTCCACTTACTGACTAGAGAGAATACAAAGAATCTAGAGAATGTGTATTGAATACTATGCATCCTCGTGATGGGATATTTGGTGAAGTATGAGGTTGAGCTTGGGGATCCATGCTTTAAGACATGTTTTTAATGATGATTCCATTGTTAATGTTGATATATAATAGGAAGACATGCTTATGCCCATGAGCCATTACTGTCAATATTGGTTGGGTTGATATATTTCCTAAGCCTTGACAGGAGGTAAATGGGCTTTATTATTGGTTGGGACAGAGTACTAGAGACCAGGCTAGCACATCAGATAATGTATGCTTGGAGATCTTGCATGTTGGCCCATCTTTATCTTAATTTTCATTATGCTGTCTATAATCATGGAGCTAATTTATCATTAGGATTCTTTCTACTGTAAATCCAATCCTATAAGCATATCCTAGTCACATGCCTATATGTGACAGAGACACACCAATATGTGGGTCATCCTTATGTACACATATGCCTTATGAGTCTTGTCTTGTATAAGCTAAGTATTGAGAAAGCATACTTGATGATATGGTTATGGTGGTTTAGCAACAATATTTAGATTGTGAGTCATGTAAAAGGATGCAATAGTGATGCTTTTTTGTGTTCATATCTAAATATTTGATTGGAAGGGACACATAAATCATTGAGTGGCTCATTACTAGATGTGTCCTTCAATAGTTTGGCAAAGTAAACGAATGCCTTTGATAAATTTTCTACTCATGCACTTGTGCAAAAGGAGAGAGTTGATTAGGATCCCATGATTATTATTAAGGCTGCATATGATGAGCATTTAGGTTTGAGACCATGGTTACAAAAGTTACTAGAGGATGTTGTGGATGCTAGGATGGCTCTACGGTATCAACGATGGTTTCTAAAGCATCTATTTCCTTGTTTGATAGATCTCGGTGAACCTCAACCTACTTTTGATGATGATGATCTAAGATGAGATGAAGATGCTAATATGGTGATTATGGGAGTGTCGACGATGATGGTGGTGGTGAATGTGGAGATGGATGTGGTGGAATGGTTCATTGTCTTGTAGTGAGGAAAGGAGGATCAAGTAGAAAAAATTAGTAGGTACAATAGGATAAGAAGCTTAGATTATTCCATAGGGAAGAGATGTTCAAGATCTACAAGGAAGAGGTGTAAGTGTATCATAGCAATAGGGTGCTCTCAGAGTTAGTGTCATTGGTTTACAACCTGTACTATCATAGCCAACATAGTCGTAGGGTGTAGAGTTAGTGATAGTTTTAGAAAAACACTAGGAAAAGACAATAATATTGCAGGAATATGTGGTACAACAACAAACTCAATTGTTGTAGATTCTGAGAAAGTTGACATCAACCCAAAGTGAGATGGAGCAGCTAATGTCTAAGATGACAACACTTACTAGGCAATATTGTGAGACACAAGTGTCATAATATGAGGCTATTAACGTATGTGGTTGGGCACATGAGTTTGTTAGATTAGTAAAGCACATTGTGGCAAATGACCTTTTGAGATAGCGTGTTCATGACTTATTCTAAGAGAGGGGAATACTATCAATAATTGTATTATGGGCTTGTACTCAAAACTAAATGGGTTAAATCATAGATATTGGTGGCTCCTGATTTAATAGTGTTTAAATAACCAGGTAGCTAAAACAAAATATGTCAAGGGTAGCTAAGTCCTATGATTGATGGACTTGAATAGAACTTGAGCCAACTATAAGGAAACTATCCTTCTACACTTCTGGATCTTTAAGACCTAGGTGGGTAGACCTTGGATTCATACAATATGACCAATGCTAAAATATTCTTCAATCCAAACAAATTAGATAAAACCCTTTAATCTTTTATATTTTTGCAACAAACTAGATGTGCAATAGTTAATCACACAAACTATAAACTCACAAGCTAAGTGGGGGTTTTCCTTTCAACTCCACAACATAAAAGGGAAAATTCATTATGATTTTAAAAGATTTAGTAGGAACCATATATGAAACAAGAAAAGTATGCAATCTCCCAGCTGAGATTAGTGCCCTATCCATTGGGTTGCACTCAAATAAAGACATGCACCATAATCCTTATGATCTATCCATTTACTTTGTAAATGAGACATAAACTTTCAAAATAAATCCTCTACTCATCAAAATCCTTCCATGAACTCCACAATTCTATCAAATTATACTAAGCATTTATTGATTCTTTGAATCAACAATAGAACATACAATGACATACAACTCAAAACAAGTTGCAACTAAGATCTAGGTTCTTTATTCACACATCACATAAAATTGCACAACTCAAGGACAAAAGACAAGATTCAAATGAAAATACTCTAATAGTTTCTTTGTACTCATTTCTTTGAAACTAAATATACATCAAGATGCATGAGAAAAATCAAAGCAACACAAAATAGACTAGGATTGTATATATTCCTTCATTATTTGCACAACAAAATACATATCTTGCTCATATAATGAAAAATATTGAAAGAAGGTGGAATCACAAGTTGTGAAACTTGCTCAACAAGCTGGAACCAACCCTACAGAAAGAGAGAATGAAAGAATAAGTAGAAGAATGGAGATGGGTCATATTTGATCTATAGCTTCCACATGTCATCTTCATTCTTCATTTGTATTGAAGCCAAAGCATCTCTCATCTCTCCTCAATTGAAAAATGGATCTAATCTCATCATTTGGTTGCAACAATTTGATAAAATATCTTTAAAATGATGAGAAAACCCCTCTGGAAGAAAAACTAGGTATGTTGCAAAAAGCTCTACTAAAATGCCCACAAAATGTATGCAATAGAAAAATGATGGTGGTGGTACAATCCTCTCCAAATTTGGGGCAAACTCACTTGACCATTTGCTCACAAACTAAAAATGAAGTTCCATGGTAAAAATCAAAATAGTTTTTTAGAATGCCCTTTTACAAATATGAGAATAACTCTGGCCTCATAAGACACGAACACATTTGGCCTACAAAAATGTAAAGTTTGTTCACTTCCCTTTCCAATGATATATGACAGTCCTATATTTGGATTAAAAAATGTACCTTGGGTGCCTGTTTGAAGTTGCATGTCTACCAGAATGATCAAACTCTTAAAAACATCTAAATTTGATTCATTTTATCATACAATTAAACTATATGATAAAAAAATATTTTCAAGCCCTCTTTTTTTTTGATCACTAAGAGGCCAAAGCCAAGATTTATTATTATTATTATTTGTTAAGAGTGAGTAGATTTGAACCCAAGACCTCTTCGATAAGAGAATCACAATTTACCATTGTGTTGTAGGCTCTTGCCTATTTCAAGCCCTCTTATTAAAATACTTTATGTGCATGTGAATTGTTATTTGGAACCTTGAAAACACCTTATCCCTCCAAACTAGGTCAAACATGGTTGACTGCCTATAGGGCACCACATGGCAACCTCTGATTGGCTCCCATCGCTAACCAGGCCTTTGACTAGATCATCACCTCAGCATGCCATGCCATCATCTCTGCCACATGTCGCATCCTCATTACATCACAAGCTTATTGGTAGGACTTGCTTGAAGAGTGGAGAAGTCACACTTGAGAGAAGCAACCTCAGAATAAATAACCTCGAATTTCTATTAACCATAGAGAAGTTTTAACTAACTACTAGCAGTTAGTCACAACCTTAGGACCCTTAATCAGAAACCACCAGATTGACTAGAGAAGTCATGCTCAACATTGTTCGCAACTTTATAACCCATTTTTCAACCAAACACTCAGGCTTGTGAACTCTCAAAACTATCATCTTAACCACCATTGTGACTTCTTGACATTAGTTTCTAATTGCACATGAGGATTTCTGATGTCATCCACACATTGGAAACTATGCTAGCTGTCATCCTCCACATCAGTTGTTGGGCATCCATGTCATCATAATTTGTTGGACAAAATATTCCTATATATGCATGCCAGGATGCTCCTACGGGTCCCATGCACAACACTGTGTCTTCAATGTCCTCAAGTGCTTGCTTGAGACACTTGGTTAACATTTGTTCTCACATAAAAATATTATGAAAGTCTCCCACTCAATTAATGTGGGATGCCCCATGATAATTCCTTCAATATGTGTGACCTCTAATAGTGATCCCAAGGGTAATATGGCAGTCCAACAATTCCAATAATAACTAAAACACTTCCAATATGTAGACAAGAATGATTCCCCCATGAATTGTAATTGTCAATGAAGCTTGATGTTTGTGAAAGAAAACAATAACTAGAAAGTTCCTATCACCGACTAGAACTTTTTTTGCCACCATCATCTATAGTGAAATGACTACATGAGTCAAATAAAATTAATCATGTTCAACTTTGACTCATGCCTTCACACTCCATCGCTTCCCACAAATATCACAAAGGTTTGAATGGGCAGTCTGGCAAACCTGCCCAAGTGACTTCCCAAGCTTATGGCAGTAGATGCATGTATTTATATTTTAACTATGTCTCTCCATGTTTCATGTTCTTTCTTAAGGGCGTTGACTGGGAAGAAAGTCCAAGGATGGATGTTTTTAACTGTATTTGAATTTATTAAAAAAAAATGCACAACTTTCTCTGCACAAAATCTCTGCTAATTTGCAGTTGTTAATTATGATGAAGACACAATTTTTTGCTTGCGTATCTAATTATTAACTATGATGACCAACATATATTTTCTTTTCACACAAAGTGGGGCTCCCAATTCAACTGCTAGTTCCACAATCTCTTACAATGCCAAGGGAAAAATGAAACTTGCCTAGTTTGTATTTGCAATAAATAAGGAAATATCTATGTACATCGTCCTTCATTTTAACTCATACCTATAATTGAGCATTTTGCCAATTCTAGGCTCCCAATTAACATTGGCTCTTCCAAAATGCGTGACCAAACGTGAAAATATAGGCTTTCTACTGATGCATGTTGTGACATTTCTCTTTCACAACAAACTATAGCAACCATAATCTACATATTAGGTTTCACTTAAAATTTAAATGAACAATCTATTTGTTTTCTTGTATATTTGTCAGTAGATTGGGGAGAAGATTCCAATGATGTAAGCTCTAAATTCTAATCAACACCATGATAAGGGTGTAATTTTCTCCTTGGCTCACTTTCCATCTTATTGGTAATGAGATCGTAACTCATCCTCGTGAGAAAAGTTTTAAATAATAGTACCAAAGGAATGGCCATTTGTTTTCAAAGACCTTCAACATATATGAGCCTTAGAGCTTTCTTTTACATACTTAATTGCATTCTTTATTATTCTCTATGTATAATATTACACACCTATTTGATCATGAATGATAATATGTGCTTACTCAATGCAACTTTGACACAAAAAATTGCGTTTCACCCTTCAAATAT
The DNA here is from genome assembly GCA_028749045.1 of Cupressus sempervirens. NCBI lineage: Eukaryota > Viridiplantae > Streptophyta > Pinopsida > Cupressales > Cupressaceae > Cupressus > Cupressus sempervirens. Next base: position 585,512,047 of record CM053790.1, read on the forward strand.
TATTCAAGTTACAACAATACCCATCATTATAAAATGGAATCTCTTGGTGAGGCAAGTCAGGTCACAAGGTGATCTAGCTAAAAAAAATTCCAACTTCAACTACTGAACTTAGAAAATTGATCCATTGTCATTCCAACACTAATGGAAACCAAATTTTATCACTGGTTGATCGATTAAAACTCATTTCTTAACTTTTATGAGAAATGCCACTTTGTTTTAGCAGGCACTAAAGCTTGCTTTAAGAAATGATGAAAACACCTTGTCTTATCCCAAATTTTAGCACACATATTCTTTGTCCATAGAGATCTTGTTTGCAAAATCTTTCTTTATGATGACATTTAGGTCGAAAGATATCGATCTCTAAAGTTGCACATCTCAATTTGTCATGCAAACAACTTGTTAGAAAAAGAAATTGCATTTGGTTTTGACTTCAAAAACAAGTCAAATGACCACTTGGGAATCTGCAACTTGGGACATAGGTGACCCTTTCTATGTAGAGTATATGTCTACATTTCAGGCTCGTAATGAATAAAAGGAAAAATTTGGCAAATCGTCAAAGAAGGCTACTAAAATTTGCGAAACTGCACACTTGACAAAACAAAGATTTTTGCATATGGAATGGACCTGGAAAAGTGTTCAAATGGATTTTTTAAGACTAAAAAATTGACACATTTGGACTAACATAATGGTATATCTAGTTTAGATTCATCTATCATAGATTCAAAGTTATAGCATCTCAAATGGGCCTTCCAATCAATTTGCACATTTGATTACTAGTCAAACCTTAGAAATCACATTTGAAAACTAGTCAAATGGATTCATCATAAGCTCAAATTCAAAACTTAGGAAGTATTTAACATCTAGGATGCAATGATGAAGGAATTTTCACTTTTTGGTCAACCAGGTCAAAATTATAATTAGTCAAACTAGGCTTTCCAGATTTCAGGGCAAGATGCAACAACATGACAACAATGAAAAATAAACTTTGGGGATATACAAAACCTACCAAAACATGTTGTAATGACTTGAAATTTTAAAAATAGGCTCTCTGATATTCATATCAAGCACTCCCAAAGTGGAAAGTCATGAAATAGAACTGGGTGCAAGATATTCAATTGCAAAGTAGGCTTTTGAGCACTGTTTGACACTTAGACAAAAATTCAGATTATGACAAAAGTGCTCAAAATGACACCTCACCAAATGACTCAAAAATTCAAGCTAATGACCTGAGGCATATGAATATATCAAATGAAAGACAATGAACCTCTAAGACACATCATTGGACTTAGAATGAAATTTGGGCACATATGCACAAAAAACATTTATAGGAGCTAACTTTTGCAGAGTTTTCAATATGGTACTCAAAATCCTCTTGCAATTTTTGAGTCCCAATAGGTTTTTAATAAAAACTCTAACAAGGTGACATTCTTAGTTTAAAGTGTTGAAATCCTTTAACAAGGTTACTCCTAGTACAGTAAAGATCCTAACATATCTAGAGGAAAATCACGCACTACAACATTTGGTGTCAAATTGCAACGACGATTTGCAATGGTGGTGTAATTTGTGTTGATTTTCATGTTTTTTTTGCATTTATCCCCATCGGCATCACAATATCGATATTAGCATCGTAATTGTGATGCCCTGTGACTATAAACCAAAAAAAACATGACATAAATCATTCCCCATTTGTTTTGATTGTGGAGAGTTGTGTGGGAAAGAGGATTGAGAGCTTTGAATGAGGGTGGAGAGTTGTGACTGTTGTCAGCCCTTTGTTGCTATGATCTCTGCATTTTGTCACCACGCTCTTGGTTTGTGATTTTGTTGTTGTGATCTCTCCAATTTGTTGTCATGCCCTTGCTCTATGATTTGGTTTTCGTGCCCTTGTGATCTCTACATTTTGTTATCGTTCCCTTGCTCTGCGATTTGGTTTTCGTGCCCTTGTGATCTCTATATTTTAATGTCATGCCCTTGCTCTACAATTTTTTTTCCATAGTCTTGCTCTACAATTTTGTTGCCATGTCATCCCCTTGTGATCTCCGAGCCCTTGCTCTGCAATTTCGTTGTCGTGCCCTAGCTCTGCCATTTTCTTCAAAGGCTATGTAAATTTTGATTTCTTTTACTTCTAAACATGTATCTCTTTATATTTCCTTCTATATATGTATATTTAGAGATCTTTTTTAGGGTGCTTATTAAATCTTAACACAATAGAAAAATTGATCCAGCTACATACATATTCCAAAATCCAAATAATAAAAGAATAAAACTCACTCAACCCGTGCGAAATGACTTACCTCAAGATCCTCCACAAAAATAATGTAGACCAGGAAAAAAAGGAAAAGTTTACAAAAACACATCATAGCATTTTTTTTTAGAAAGAAACTAGCCATCACCTAGTAAATATGGTCTAGTTATTGATTAGCTAGGTTGATTACAAATTCTTGTAGATGTGTCATTAGATTAGGTACAATAAAAAGAACAATCAGTTGTTCCCATCTACTAGGATCAAATACAACTTTCCATGGTATTTCTGCAAGCCACATTTTGTATGAATATTACTCATAAAACCAATCAATTCCAAAAAAAATTAGTCTCTTGACGCCTCTTTCCCAATTGTTCATGTGCTTGTCTATGATTCCATATTGTGCATATTTTGCAATCATTGTATTCTATGTAATTATCATTCCACTTTTTATCCATCTCATGGGATGACCTCCCTATTGACACATTACAACAAACGATTCATGCCTCCCTTCACTATGTTGCCTCTGCAAGCTTTCTCCATTCCATGTGAGCATGATGTCCTCTAGTTCCAATGTGATGCTTGCCAGTGTTTGACTTTTGAATGAAAGTTTAGAAAATCTTTTTAACAAATATCATGACCTAGCATTCTATCAAATAGTTCACATGCCTTGTCTATATTGCCCGATTGACGAGTTGTCACTAAGAAGTGTTGTTAGATAAGAAGTTTCACATTTATTTTTGTTCCTCATATATCATTTTTTGGATATTGGCTTTTTATCTAGTTTCTATAGTCACCCTTGAATATGGATTATTTTGAAGTTGATTTGTATTTTATTAATGTTCAATATTTCATAGCTTGGCGTGAATCCAGGTTCGTCTAATTTCTTTCTACAATTTATTTTTCAATATACTATCTCAAAACATATGAATAGTAGAAAATGGTTGGGAATGGTTTTTTTGAAGTTAAAAACCGTTCTACTTTTCTTTTGCTAGAAGAATATCGATATTTTGTTTACAACCCCTGTATAGATTAAAAGGTAGATCAAAGAATAGTTGCCAATATAGTCTTCATTATACTTCAGAAAGTAAATCGTGATGTAAAACCCCTACATTATACTTCAACTTTTCTGTGTATTTAGATCCACATTTATTTGGCTTAATTGTGAGAATTTTAGTCTTTACATAGTTTTCCATCTCATAGACCATTCGTCAAATTATTTGCAAAAATGGGTGCTACATAATTGATCATGCAACAACAATCTACATGGAGTCCTTATGAAAACAATGGAGGGTAAGGGTGATGTCATTTTTTTGGGGCACCTGCTTCCCACATCATATCTTTGTATTTTTCTACTTTTCTTCACCAAAATTTCCTTTTTGCTTCTTTGGTAACTATACCAATGTCATGATCGACATTTTACAGAATACGTCTATATACTTGACATACCTCTTCAATGATTAGCTTAAAATAATTTTTTTCTCAGTTGCTTTCTTTCCCCACTTTTGTTAGGTTTACAACTTCTAGGTTTTGATTTTATTTATAATTATTTGGGTGTATGGTATTTCTTCATTTATTTGGATCTTGACTATTGATTATTTTTTAAAATCCTATTTTTAGATTGACTGCTTGCAGATTAATAGTTCCCCAGTGAAATATTTTTGATGACTGGACAAAAATGGTACAAAGAATCCCTTGACCCAAAGTTAAAGTAGTCAGATCTATTCCCTGGAATGTCTAATGTGTACTGCGGTGCATCTCAATCTAGGGCCTACAAATAATTTAGGAAATAGAATTTTAAGTTTTGTAAACCTAAAGACTATTTTCCAATTAGAAAAAGTAATATTTTTTTATTAATAAAATAAAAATGCTAATAAATTATTTTTTTTAAATGAAAAAATAAGCAAAAACATTAGAAAGAAATCGTAAATATACAAAGTTGCATTAAACTTTTCAGTGTAACAAAAATAATTTAGGAAATAGAATATTGATAAGCCAAAAATATATTATGAGCACAAATTTATTTTTGAGATCCTTTATGTGTTCGAAATATAAGGCAGACTAGGTTACTGAGAGGGGAGGGGTGAATTAGTAATCAATAAAATTTTAACTCACTTCACCAATTAATCCTTCATATATTATTCTGATCTAATTACATGCATGAAAGAATGAAAGCAATAAAATATTCTTAACACTTTGACACAAGATATGGTGACCCAGAAACCTTGCAATTAGAAAGTAAAACTAGGATGGAGATGATACCCACAAGCTTTAGTACCACAGTATAAAGTTGGCCTGTTAAGGCTTACAATTGACCACTTCTACTGATCTGCCCTATTAGGAGCAATATGGATTGTGAGGTCCACCTTGTTAAAGGATTTACAAACATACAATGAAGTATGCACTCAATTAGGAGATTTAGCAAAAGACTATTAGGTCCACCCAGTTAAAGGATTTGATTGATGCACCTGTTAGAACAAATCAATGCTTGGTCTTTGATCTGCAACTATGATTTTCTAAATGAGATTCCTTGGATTGCAATGATCACCTAGCTATGATAGATAAGTCTCTATTGTACCATATACTACTTGTATCCTTCTTCAACTCACACTCTTCTGCTCATACTTCTTCACATTCTCATACTCAATTACTCATTTGGATATGGTACAATACATTACATATATATCAATCTAATTAGCTACTTATTGGAGTTAGCTACAATACCAAATTCATCATAACTCACAAAGTCAGCCCACTATTGTAACTCAAGTTCAAAAGAAAAACTCGGTGATGTTCTAACACTCAGCAAATAATATCAATGCTCAACAAACTTTGGCACTTGATTGAAGTTGAAGCTTGGTCCATACTGATCACTTCGAGTAGCATGAACTTGGTTAGCACTATATGACTTGGTGAACACTAAGAAACTTGATAGATACAATATCATTCGGTTGACACTGTATGACTTGGTTAACACTGGATTCACTTCGTTAACACTATGAGCTTGATAAACACTGTAGAATTTGGTTAACACTACAGAGCTTGGTTAACACTAAGAACTTCATCACTTCTACTGGACAACTCGATAGACTCTGCTACACTCAGGCTATATTGTAAACTATCTCAGATGCTCAGTGAACACTATGAAGCTCGACATGAACTGCATTCTGACTACTTTTCTCAGTAGCAACTGAAACACTTAGTTAACACTATTGGATGAATGATAACCTTGGTAAGAACTATAAAGCTTGGTAACAATGTAACCAACTAAGTGTTAAGTCACTAATAGACAAATTGACCTTCATGTCAACAATCTCCCCCTTTGGCTTTAGTGATAAAAATACTTATCACACCAAAAATTTGAATTCTCAAAATTACAAATCAAAAACTTCCTTTATCAACATTTTGTGTCTTCAACTCAGTTTTGACTTACTGTTGTTGTAGCTTGGTAAATTACTCTGTTTTTCTAATTTTTCAAAATTGCTTTTGTAAACTCTTTTTTTTTTTTGCTTATCTCTATCTTATCTATATATTACTACTCCCTCATACATATATCTCTCCTCTATACATATATATGGAGTATGACGATCTTCTGTATACAAATAATCTTCTTCTCTCCCTTTATCAATAATATGCCCCTCCTTATTATTAATAAACATATCTTCTCCCATACTCTATACAAATAATCTTCTTCTCCCCCTTTTTGACATAAATGGAAAATGTATAATATCTACAAGTTAATACCAAAACGTGACAAGAAATCAGTGTGTACCTTCAAAATGATTAACATAGTCTTGTCCCAATTCTCTTGCAATACCTTAGTTGCATGCAAGGCTATCAGTACCTCTATTGATAGATCCATCATGTGGTTAGCTATGGAGAAGTTATTTTCATGGACGAGTGTCTTTGCATGTGCAATGTGCTTTTGCAGTGCATCCATCTTTGGAAGAATCATGCCCTAAATTTTTGCAAGTGTGGCCCTAATTCTGGCTTCTCCCCTCAACAATTCTACTTGTAGATTTGTTAAGTATCTGATCTTTGTAAAGTGTGTAGAACTACAACTAGGATCAAGTGATAGTTGGTGTGCACTTACCTTAATATCCTCATCTATCTTGGATAATTTATCCTTAATTTCCTTCGTAAAGATAGATGTGTCACTCAATTTGAGAAATAATGAAACAACATTATTGACAAATGTTTCCAAAGCAACAAGAATAGTAGACAACTCTACTTGATCAATATCAATTTTTAGTGCTACCTACTCCAAAACTTTATTTTCAAATTTTCTCTTAGCTCTCTGTAATAGTTTCTCTTGTCCATTCAGTTCTTCATTATACTTGTGGACAATTTCAGCTAACTGATCTAGAATAGGTTGTTTCCCATCAACCTCAATATTCATAGCATCAACAAATATGATCTTTATGTCCTCAAGGACTTGATTAATCTTTTTCCTCTCTTCTCTAAGCTTCTTTTGCTTATCCCTTTTCTTCCAAAGTTCTCTAATGGTATCTATCTCTTCCAGAGTGAGGTTAGAGGTATCCCAATTTGGAATAACAATGTCCTCATCTAGATCAATTTCTTCTTCTTTATCCTTGCCCTTATGAATAATAGATAAAATAATTTATTTTCCCTTATTCAAAACTTCAGTGCTTAGTTGAGACTGATTCTCAACTGCCATTGCACTAGCCATGGTGGAAATAATAGTTGAAAAAGTAGGAATAGCACCAACAATACTAATAGTAGAAATAACATTAACAAAAGGAATACCTTGATGTTGCTCAGTCAAGCTTGATGTTGGGAAAACTTACTACTCAGTAGATGAAGTGCTAGGCACTTCAGTCATTGAAATACTTGGCAGAACAATTCTAGAGATTGGTTGTGTTCTTGGTGTTGCATATTTGACCTTAACCAACTCGGTAGAAGCTTTCTCTAAGCTTGATTGCACTAAGGCTTTGCTCAGAGATGTTGGAAAGGAAGTCATAGCTTCTGTTGCAATATTTTATGCATCTTTCCTTAATACTCTATACTTATGGAAGACTTCCTCCACTAGCTTCTTGCTCTTCTTCCTCATCATCAAGATCAACATTGTCTATCTCATCATCTCCAATTTCTACTTCTTCTTTTGCATCATATTCTTCACCATCTATGTCATCAACATGCACAACAAAGTCACTAGGCTTATGCAACCCATAGATTTTTTTCCATGTGGCATTAGTAGACTACACCATAGATTCAATGTATTTTAACAATATTAGATATGTATTAAATTTAGGTGTGAGCTTCTTCTCAATTTCTTTCAATGCTTCCTTCACCTCTTTTTCACTGAGACTCATCATAAGTTTTCTCAAGGTTTGTTCACTAATGTCTTTAGCAACTTTCATTACATTATCCCATTGAGATTTTAATACTTTCAAAAGTACATCAAGAACTTGTTGTGTTATCTCATTAGGTGAATACTTCAACTTACCTAATTTTGTCACAAGAGTATTCTCAAATTGCTTTTTCTCCTCTTCGTTCCTAGTCTCATACTTACGAGACTTAAAACATGTCATACTTGTTCCTTGCTCCATATTCTTCAATCTTTCTTGAAGGGTAGGGTTAGACCTCTAAAATATAATCTATTCAACTTCATCCTCTTCACCCAACTTTAGTTTCCTCTTGGATTTGGTAGATCTTCTTGTAAACATAGCAGGGGAAGACTTGGAAAGTTTTGTTATTATAACCTTCCCTTTCTTCTTTAGAGGCTTCTCTTCCTTAGGTTCTATTTTCTCTCCATACTCCTCTTCATATTGATCTGCTATACCATCTCCTTTACCCTTAGTAAGCATGAGAGGGGAGCTTGATTGCTTAGTATTCTTCATTACTTTCCCAATCCTTTTCCTTTCTTTGCTCACTGCTTGGGGTAACTTGATCTCAAGCTCAATTCTGACCTTAGCCTCTTCATAAGTGCCAAAATATGTTGCCTTAGGATCCACAGGCTTAGTCAGTAGAGCCTCAATGATATCTTTAGTTTCATCAATGTCAACCTCATATTCCAGAGGCTTGACCCATGCCACTCTAGGCCTTATTTCTTGAATGTAAACCTTGTTAGAGTCAACCATGAAACAAATATCTTGCTCATAATCCTCTACTAGTTTCTTGGGTATCCTAAATTTGCTTTGAATGTCTCAAAGTAATTATCCATAATACTATCAAAGTTTTCTCCCATCTCTGCTATAAATTCATTGATTTGGTACAATATTGGAGTATCTTTCTTTCACACTATAGTTCCTTTAGAAGGGAAAAACTTCTAAAAATAGAAGAATAAATATGTCAAGAGAGAACCAAACTTACATGAATCATTCTTTGATACTCAAATGTTGTCCATGTTCTTTCTTAATTTATTTAGTAGCAACTCAACAAGGTCGAAGGACAAATTGTTCTTTACCACCTTGTATGCTCGGTCAATTGCTTCACATGACACATTGTTCAACCGACTTGAGTTGTAGATTTTTTGAGCTATCACATGGATTCCAAACTTCAATTCCACGTTAGTTACACCACTAAGTTTCATGCCTCTTCTGTCCCATTCAACAAGAGTACTTTTTTTCCAATTCAACCCGACCTAGGGTTTTTGTGGTCTTTGTTTATTCAACATGGGCAATCTAGTAATCTTGTGTATCATCTTCTTTATTATCAAAATAGGATGATCTAATCATAACTACATGTTATGAACATGACTCGAGATGAGTCTGATCCACTTCAGTTGAAAATCCCTCAGCATATGTAAAATATGTGTCAAACCCTTTGTCTCCAAATGTTTGTGCTCAGATTTTGGACCACCATCCATACATAGTTTGTTGAATGCCTCATTCATATCTAGGGTTCCAAGCTCCTAAATAGAATAGTGAAAAAATGATTGGATGTCGTGAACAAGAAGTACCTTAGGTAGAATTTTGGATTGTGCTCCAACAAGATCAAGTGCTTCTACAATTGCTAGACTCAATTTGAATACGAGAGCCTTGCAATCAACTCAACGGACCAACATTTTAGAACCTTTCTTAACCTTGCTGCTAGAAGATTCCATCACTTGGTAGGGTTTTGAATATGGGAGAAATCTTCAACAACTACTACTTAAATCACTCAAAGGCTTTGAATTCACTATTTTCTTTATGCTCTGAAAATTCACAGTGAAATAATACATTCAATATCCTCCTTTTAATGAATTTTAGTCTTTAAGATCGCCATTAATTCTTCATATGCATATCCACTCGTGACAAGTTGCCCTCCACTCGATTTGGTCTTTAATGCTCGGAAGACACCTTCAACTTTGTAAGGTCGTTTAATTCAGTAGGAGCTACCAACTCAACATCTGCATCTTGAAAAAGATATGCAACCCGACCTTGCTCGGTTAGGTCTTGAACTTCCATCATCACTCGGTGATCCTTGTGAATCTCAAATTTTTATATGGATCTTTATGCTTACTGGTTGTAACTGATGTTACACAACTTCTTCTAAATCATAGTTCTAGTGATCTCCGTAGGGAACTAATTCAAGGTGATTATGCCACCCAACTCATTGACTTGGGTGTCAACAACTTTAAGACTCTGGCTTGCATTCTCTAGAGATTTTTACACCCATTTTTGCCTCATTTTTTTTCTACTATTGTCAACTTCAACTTTCTTTTCATCTTCAATTCTACTTGTGTTCATACAGTTCTTGGCAAGATGTCCAAGTTCTATACAAACAAAGAATCTCTTTGTAGTGTCTCTCTTCCTCTTGTGATGTTTTACACAATTTGCTCCAATGTGCCCAAACTCACCACAATAGTGACATCTACACCATGTGTTGTTATCCCAACCAAATATTGCTTTCACAATTTGCTCTGTTGGGTTCCACTTGGTTTTACACTCTGCAAAGTTGTGTCCTTGTTTGTTGCAATTGTGACACTTTCCTTCAAACTTAGGTTTCACTGTGCATTCACTTGCTCTATGACCATGCTTATTGCAATTTTGACATTTTCCATTGAATTTCGCTTTTCCATTGCTCCAACATTTATTTGATTTATGACTTATCTTAACACAATGATTGCAAGTAGGTCTTTTGTTCTTTTGAGCTCCTTGTTGAGATGATTCACCTTCATCTATATATCCCAATCCAAATTTTCCTTTGTGTCTATATTGAGTTTGATCATTCAATTAATTCATGCTTTCTTGAGATTTCAACATTCTCTCATTGGTTTTCTTTTCAATACTGAGATGATTCTATAGTCTTTCATTCTCAGTCCTTATATTGATAAGCTCTTGATTTGCATCGTTGAGTTGGTCAACGAAGTCATCTTACTGAAGGGATAGTTGTTGAATTTCATTGTCCTTTTCTTCTATCTCTTCTTTGGCTTTGTCTTTTTCTTCCACAACTTCACAAAATATGACTGATTGGATTTCATGCTCTCTTTTCAACTTTTTGACTGGTGTAGAAGCACTTAAGAAGACAATAATACCTGGAGACCAAAGTTAATAATATGATAAATTTTACTTTATTTTGGTCATTCATGATGTATTAAATTAATTTGAGTCAATTTGAATAATAATGTAAGGTTGAAAGACAAAATTGTAAAAGTTGTCAAATGTGTAAGTAAATATTGCCATAAAATGTGACAATATGAAAAATATGATGCAAAAGGAAGATGAAAGGTCATATAGGAAGTTGGATGGTTTCAAAATTCATAAAATTTTATGAATAACTTTTATTTTTCATTTCAAATCAGAATGAGAAAAAAGAGAACATTTTTGTATTAGTTTGTGCATTCATTCCTAGTTATTTTGATTGGTGTTCATTATTTTTATGTCATTCCAGGTCTTATACAAATAGTTACGGCTTGGAATCCCTATATAAGTTATATATTTTGATATTATATGACTTATCTTTTTTCTCCTTTTTGTTTTTATTAATTTCATTTAGTTTTGAGTACGTTATCCATATTTTAGTGAAAGTGTTTGTTTGCAAATTTAAGATTCCCTGACAACAATCATGTTGCAATGTTTGGTACAGACACATATGAATGAATTATGACCTCTTAATAGATTCATTGGAAATAATATGAATAATATTTCTTTTCTTTTTGGTTTGGGTTATTTTTATGTAGAATTGTGGAAGTTATAAATCTTTTAGTAGAAACTAGTTTTTTAATATCTTTAATGGAGTTGCAGGGACAAATTTGCATGCATGTAATAATTTATGGATTGCAAGAATGAATGGGTTAAATATTTGGAAATTATACTCATGAAGAAATACTATGAAATTTTTGTGGGATCATTTGGTTTTGGTTTATGAAAGATATTGGATTTTTCATGTAGGGTTACATGCATCCTTTTTGGTTTATGGTAGTAAAAATGGGTCTCGGTACAAAGACCATAACATGTAAAGGAATAGTTGTATTGAACTCAGATTTGGATATGTTTTATAAGGAATAATTTTAATTAACTCCTCCAAATTATTTTATAGGGAGATGTCAAGAACAATAGTTATGAATAAAACAATCCAATATAGAAATCAAACTGTGTGGATGGAGATATATTGATAAACTTGTTGAAGTATATTTTGTGTTACTTCACGAGATGCCTCTAAATCATAAAATTATTGAATGGATGTTGAATGGATCATAATGGATTATATTTAGTAGTGATTTTTAATTTTATACTTGCATCAAATAGGTATTAGAGCCCAGAACAGTCTGGGTCTGTACATAGAAGACAAACTACACCAGGCAGTGTTGGGTATTTTGATTCTTGTTGTGAAGTTACTTGGTTATAGGTGCAGGTTCACTCACTACAAATAGGTGGACATGGAGGTCTACTAAAATGGCCATAGAAGATGGTCCATTGTTTATCGTCAAGAAGCTAGGGAGAGAGGCAAGAAAGGACTCCCGGGCGAGGAACAAACATTGGTGTTTGTAATAGCATGGAAGAGTGGAGTTTAGATGAGAGATGCACCTTGGAGACAACCAACATAAAATCTATAGATAGGAGTCACAATTGAAACAATAAAGAAGAAGAAATGGAGGCATCAATCTAGCAATGAAGATAAAGAGGCAACATATTTGTTTATAGATTCTCACCAAAGCATTTCAATGGGACATGGAAATTTTTCAAACTCGGGAGTATGGTGTAGGAGCACCTAAGAAGACAATAATACCAGGAGGCCAAAGTTAATAATATGATAAATTTTATTTTATTTTGGTAATTCATGATGGATTAAATTAATTTGAGTCAATTTGACTCATAATGTAAGGTTGAAAGACAAATTTGTAAAAGTTGTCAAATATGTAAGTAAATATTGTCATAAAATGTGACAATAGGAAAAATATGATGGAAAAGGTAGATGGAAGGTCATAGAGGAAGTTGGATGGTTTCAAAATTCCTAAAATTCTATAAATAACTTGTATTTTTCATTTCAAATCAAAATGAGAAGAAAGAGAACATTTTTGTATTAGTTTGTGCATTCATTCCTAGGTATTTTGATTGGTGTTCACTATTTTTATGTCATTTCTAGGCCTTACATAGATATTTATGGCCTGAAAACCCTATATAAGTTATATATTTGGAAATTAGGATGACTTATATTTTTTCTCCTTTTTGTTTAGATTAATTTCATTTAGTTTTGAGGAAGTTATGCATATTTTAGTGAAAGTGTCTGTTTGCAGATTTAAGATTCCCTGACAATAGCATGTTGTAGTGTTTGGTACAGACACGTATGAATAACTTATGACCTATGAATAGATTCATTGGAAATATATACGAATAATATTTCTTTTCTTTTTGGTTTGGGTCATTTTTATGCAGATTTTTTAAAGTTATGAATCTTTTAGTAGAAACTAGTGTTTTAATATCTTCAATGGAGTTGTGGGAACAAATTTGCATGCATGTAATGACTTATGGATTAGAAAAATGAATTGCTTACATATTTTGAAAGTAGACTCACAAAGGATTACTATTAAATTTGTGTGGGATCATTTAGTTTTGGTTTATGAAAGATATTGGATTTGTCATGTAGGGTTACATGTATCCTTTCTAGTTTATTACACTAAAAATGGGTCTCGGTACAGAGACCATGACATGTAAAGGAATAGTTGGATTGAAATAATATTTGGATATGTTTTATAAGCACTAAGTTAAACAACTCCTCCAAAGGATTTTGTAGGAAGATGTCGAGAACAATAGCTATGAATAAAATAGTCCAATTTAGAAATAAGACTGTGTGAATGGAGATATATTGATAAACTTGTTGAAGCATATTTTGTGTTACTTCATGAGATGCCTCTAAATCATAAATTTATTGAATGGATTTTGAAGGGATAAGAATGTATTCTATTTAATAGTGAGTTTTAATCTAATACTTGCATCACTAACTTCTTCTTGAAGATTGGAATTCTTCTCAAGTAGGTATTTGATTTCTTGCATCAACTTCATCTGAATTTCTTTCTGGGCATAAGTCTTCAATTCTTTCTTCAATGTAGAGATTGTCATCCATTTGTGCTGCAAAATCTTTCCTTCTTTGTAATGATTGAGAGAGTTGCTCCTTTTCTTTCTTGAGTTGACCAATAGCTAATTCAAGATCCATTTTTTCATTCTCAATAGCTTTTTCTAGCCTGTATACCTCCATCGCCTCTAATCTTATCTCAAGTTGTTAAACTTTTGATGTGAGAACCAATAACTTTGATACCAATTGTTGGAAATATAAGGTAGGCTAGGTTACTGAGAGGGGAAGGTTGAAATAGGAACCAATAAAATTTTAACTCACTTCACTAATTAATCCTTCATATATTATTCTAATCTAATTGCATGCATGAAAGAATGAAAGCAATAAAACATTTATAACACTTTTACACAAGATATGGTGACCCAAAAACCTTTCAATTAGAAAGTAAAACTGGGGTGGGGTTGATTCCTGCAAGCTTTAGTACTGTAGTATAAAGTTGGCCTATTAAGGCTTACAATTGACCACTTTTGGTGATCTACCCTATTAGGAGCAATAAGGACTATGAGGTCCACCTTCTAAAAGGATTTACAAACATACGATGAAGTATGCACTATGTTAGGAGATTTAGCAAAACACTGTTAAGTCTACCCGGTTAAAGGATTTCACTAATGCACCTATTAGAATGAAGCAGTGCCTGATCTCTTATTTGCAACTATGATTTGTTGAATAAGATTCCTTGGATTGCAATGATCACCAAACTATGATAGATAAGCCTCTGTTGTACCATATGCTACTTGTAGCCTTCTTCAACTCACACTCTTCTGCTTATACTTCTTCACATTCTCATACTCAATTACTCATTTGGATATGATACAATACATTACACACACACACACACACACACACACACACACACACACACACACACACACACATTCAATTAACTACTTATTACAGTCGGCTACAATACCAAATTCATCACAAATTCAGCCCATTGTTGTAACTTGGGTTCAAAAGACAAAATCGGTGATGTTCTGACACTCAAAAAACACTATCAACACTCGAAAAACTCTAACACTTGATTGAAGTTGAATCTCATTCCATATTGATCACTTTGAGTAGCACAAACTCGATCAGCACTGCATGACTCAGTAAACACTAAGAAACTCGGTAGATACAAAATCACTTGGTCGACACCACATGACTCAATCAACATTGGATTCACTTCGTTAACATTGTGAGCTCGGTAGACACTGTAGAACTTGGTTAACACTATAGAACTTAGTTAACACTAAGAACTTCACAACTTCTACTGGACAGCACGGTAGACTCTACTATGCTCAAGCTATACTCTAAATTGTCTCAGATGCTTGGTAGACATTGTGAAGCTCAATATGAACTACACTCTGACTACTTAGCTCAGTAGCAACTGAAACACTTGGTTAACACCATTGGATGAATGATAAGATCAGTAGCAATGTAACCAACTGACTTAGTGTAAAGTCACTATTAGTTGAATTGACCTTAATGTCAACATTATATTTTTACTATAAATAATCAAATATTTTTTAATTTCTAAAATGTAAATTATATAATTGAATTTAAGTGATATAAATGTGTAGCAAAATGACAATCTCATAACAACAACAAAAAATATTATTTACAATTAAAAAGAGGAGGGCTTTCACTCAACTTTTTAAGTAAGATAAAGTTTATTTTTTAAATTTATTTTTAAATCTTTTACTATAGATGTACTATTTGTGTATGTTGTTCTAAAATAGCATTGGCTATTATTTTTTTCTTTTTCTTTTGGTAGAACCGCGTGTTCAAGAAATTTGTCCTTTTTCTCTTTGACGAAGAAAATATTGTTTGTCATTATAATGCACATAGTTCGATGAGCTCCCTGCTAAGGTATTGAAAAAGCTTTAAATTTATCGCCAAGTAGAAGAACAACAATAGATGAATGATCTCCTTGAATTTGGACTGAATTACAATTTTTTCCACACTTCACACTTTCCATTTTTGTGAAAGGTGAAGAAGAAATCCTTCTAAATAAATGTCCCCACTAAAACTCAACATTAAATCACTTATCTTCCTTACAACTTCAAACTCGCCAAACAATAAGCTTCAACTTCATTTGTGTATGATCATTGAATAAGATGAACCAAGCACATTATCCCTTACTGTGTAGAAAATTCAAATCATTGAGAGGTACACGTTGTTGGCTAGGGCACAAAAATAAAGGTCAAAATGGTTTGAAATGATTCATCTTTGAATGCTCCCAAGAATTTGTAGCAGCTATTCTCATTGCTAGAAGAATAACTTTAGTGAAGAGTTGAGTGTAAGGAGTTGAAGAAGCAAGTTATGCTTCTATGTAAATGCCATAATCACGAGGCTCCCATTATAGCCATAATATTGTCTAGATGTTGTTTATGTCATGCAGTCTCTTTCTAAAGCCACTCCTTCTCCTTTTCTTTCTAAAGTTGCTCCTTGTCCTTCACTCTCATCCCTTAAATTTTGATTATCAAACTTTTGAATATCTACCTCTACCTTATCTAAAATCAACTTCACATTGTGTTGCAACTCTAGCATAGGTGTTTGAATATCAATAGTTTTTATTCCAAAATTCAAGTTTTCAAGATTGGTCAACACCCTCACTTGTGGACCTCTCATGTAAGAAATTTTTGTACTGTTTCAATGACATTTTCTTGCTTCTGAGCTAACAATTCTTCAAGCGCATTTTCTAATAAAATATTAATTTTGTTGAACAATTGTAAACTCTTAGAAAGTGATTTTTTGTTTTCATGTATGTATGTATATATAATAAATAATAATAATAATGTTTCATGTATGTCAAAATAATAACTAACATTACCATTGGATCATATAATAATGAACTAATCAACCCAATTAATCAGCAACTAGACCAATTTAACTAGTGTTTCCAATGTCACAGTACCTACCGCAACACTTTCCTAGATTCTATCCAGTGGCTTCCATAATATCCTTATCAAAATCAATTTCAACATTCAAGTTTTCAAGATTGGTCAACACCCTCACTTGCGGACCATCATGTCAAGCAATTTTTGTACTATTTTAACAACATTTTCTTGTAAAACATTAATTTTGTTGAACAATTGTAAACTCTTAGAAAGTGCATTATTGTTTTTATGTGTGTAAGTATATATGTATGTAAGTATATATGTATACATATCTGTATACATTATGTACACACATATGTATATATATCTACATATGTGTATAAACATATGTATACATATGTGTATACACATGTATACATTTGTGTATATATATATATGTATATATGTATATGTATATACACACACACACACATATATATATATATAGATATATACATATATGTATACACACACACACACACACACACACACACATATAGATATATACATATATATAGATATATACACACACATACACACATATATATGTGTGTCTATGTATGTATGTATTTATACAAAGAGATATTGTGGATTGTGGATTATGGATTATAAAAAAAGAAAGAAAAGAAAACATGACATTAATCATTCTCCATTTGTTTTAATTGATTATGGAGAGCTATATGTTTGTGTGTGTGTGTGTATTTATACAAAGAGATCTTGTGGATTGTGGATTATGGATTATAAACAAAAAAAGAAAAGAAAACATGATATTAATCATTCTCCATTTGTTTTGATTGATTATAGCGAGCTACACGTGAAAGAGGGTGGAGAGCTCTGAACGTTGGTGGAGATCAATGGAGATCTAGGATTTTGTTGTTGTGCCCTTGTGATTTCTGCATCTCATTGTCGTTCCCTTGTGATATTTGTATATGCATGCATGTATGTAAATACATATATACATGTGTATATGTATATATATATGTGTATATGTATGTATCTAAACATAGAGATCTTGATACAATAGAAAAATAATAAAACTCAATCAATCAGTAACATGGCCACAGATGCAATGGCAATGCCTATTGGTAAGTAGATTCCTCTTTTTCTCTCTCATTTTTCATGTGTTTATTTCACTTGAACTATTATTTCTTAGGGGAATTTTGTAATATTGGATTCATTTTATGCAGGGGGCGATGAGGACATTCCTGGATGTACCCATACAATGAATTACCCATGAGCTATGAAGATGGGCTTCTCCTGAGAGTAGCAGGAGGTGATGAGGACATTCTATGTACTTTAAAGATTAATCTCATGACATTCTAGGTAACTTACCATGCTTACACATGTATGGATGCTCAAGCAATTAACCTTACATTTAATAAAAGGAATACATGCTTTTAAACAAACTTTTGTCACATTCATTATTGTCACAATCTTTTAAACATAACTATATAAGGAGTGAGTTAGGACGTATATAGGTTAACCTTACATTAACTATAAACTACAACACAAAGGTTGCACCAGGGTATTAGAGTATTGCAATTATAGAAAACTGCCTGATTTTCCCAAGTGGGTGTATGATGGCAAAGAGTTTTATTAGGTGAGTAAAGCTCACCAGTGGTTATAGGAATACAACTACATCAAAATGATTAGAAACTAGAACTACATATTCATTAGAGTGAATAGTTCAAGGGTCTTGATCCCATGGATACAAGTATGTAGGCAGCTTGGTAGGTGGAGTATGCCTCCAGTCTGCAGACGCCTTGGACATAGTTAGGTAGCACTTAACTATTTTAAGACATTATATGTAACAAGTAACAAGTAGTTTGACATGAAACCTTGACAAATTCATAGTTTCTTTTTAGGTACATTATAATCCATGATGAATCACAAGAGGTTAACATTGAATAACTTAAGAAATAACACAACCAAAAAATGAGTGGCCCATACACTTTTCAAACATAATTTCTCATTGCATGATGAACTTAAGGTAAAAATGAAGTTTCAAGTGAAGTACATTGTTGAATTTAATCAAAGAACCTTCTAATTATTTTCAAAATGGTGAGCCCAAAAATATTGTTTGGCCAATTTACAAATATAAATCTATTTTGAAATATAGCAAAAAATAAATCTTGCAAGCTCATACAAATATACAAAAAATTGTACAAAATAATATCTCAAGGAGCTTGCATGCTTGTGCAAACATTCTCTGACTATTATGTTTTTATAATTATTGACTTAACAATCATATTTATTATTGTCTTCCTCGTGCTTTTTACCTATCACCCTCAACATCTCTACCCCAATTACTTCTTCCTCCCATTGTCTCAACCCTTCTAGGCTCTATATCATCTTGACTTTTTACAAAGGTATGATGCTTACCAGTTCTACGATCATAAAAATTCTTTTCCATATCTTTGTTCTTGTATTTTCCCTCTACATCATACATAATATCATCACGTTTGGCACTTCTATAAATCTCATTCTTTTGATCAACCTTTTGTAAACCTTCTATTATATTTCTCTAAACTCATTCCTGTATGTCCATAGTTTTTATTTTCACTATTGTGGTCATTATCACATCTTCTCCTTTATTCTGATACCCTCTCAGATGATTCATTGTCTGAATCTCTTTTCTTAGGGACTTTAGTCACAAATTTTATGCCTTTGTCACTATGATTCATTGATCTAGTTGTTGATTAGTTGGGTTGATTACAAATTCCTGTAGAACTGTCATCAAATTAGGTATGATAAAACAAACAATCAGCTAGTCCTAGCTAGCGGGATCAATCCAGTAACTTTAAATTTTGCAATCATAATAGAAAAAAATATGGAATGTGTGATGTTGAAGAGATTTCTTTCCTAAAAAATCTATTTATAAAATTCAACTATGGTTATGAACATTATCAGGAGACTGCAATGCTCTTACCCCTATAATTGGTTTTCCTATTATTTTTATCTTTTGGGAGAGACCAGATGATTCTTGTTTGGTAGTAATGTATCTCGTTGATATATTTTGACTGAGTAATGTAAATAACTTTCTTCATTTGATACACTTGCAAGCCAATAAAGAATTTGATCTCTCCAAATATAGACATCTCAAATTCTTGGGTGAACCCACAATAATGGGTTACACCTTTTTGGAGGAATAAATTCCTTGAAAAAAGTGCACCTCATGATTTTAGTATTTTATACTTTCAATATAAAATACAATGAGAGTTTTGACAGAAAATCTAATTTAGTTTTGATTGAAACTAATCTAGACAATAGTTTTAATCAAAACTAGTATATGACGCTAGTTTCAATTGAAATGATTAAAACTCAAGTGGGTTTAAAATGTAAACCACCATCAACCCCACTTCATTATTTTCACTTTCACCTGGGTAGTTTCTATCGGAATAGAGAAAAAGTTCGACATCTGACTCATTAGTTGTCGAATCAAGTATGAAATTCATTTTTTGGATTCTCTCTAATGTTTTTAAATAGATTTTATATTTTTTTGTATTTTTTATTGTATATATACATGCATTTTGTATAGATAGATATATGTCTATACACATACATGATATGTGTATATATGCATGTATATGTTTATACACATATATATGTGTGTATGCATATATATGTATATGTATATACATGTGTATATGTGTGTGTGTCTGTGTATACATATACATGTGTATGTGTGTGCGTGCATATATATGTGTGTGTGTGTGTGTGTGTGTGTGTGTGTTTATATGTATGTATACATATGAGCTCTAATTTTTAATGTTTACATGTATATTTATTTTTATGTATACACATGTGTTACATGTATTTTTTGTTTTTTAATGTAGATATATTTTATATATATGCATGTGTGCTTGTAATATATTAATGTTAAATGTATATATATGTTTAAATTAATGTATTAGTTTTTAATTTGTATATATATATATATATATTTACAAGCATATATATGTGTATATTGCATAATATATATGTGTGTGTGTGTGGGTGTGGGTGCATATAAGTTATATATATGAGCTTATGCACACACATACACATGTATATATGTGTACACGTACATTTGTATGTCACACAAATCAAGTACATGTACATTATAAATATATTTTTAATACTTGACCTAAATTACACAACTTAAACTAAAACCTTTGAATGATAACCTTGAATTAACAAAGTGAACACAAAATTATAACCCTAGAAATATAAATAACTTGCACGTAACTTAATTTACCCCTTAAAAATATTGTAATGAATAACATGACCCTAGGTCCATAGGACCCCTTTCAATGTGTGTGTGCGTGCGTGCGTGTGTGTGTGTGTACACAAGGTTTGGTTCACATCAGTAGAATCATCATTCTTTGAAAGTTTATGTCCTGTAGCCACTAGTGTTCCAACTAGTCTCGAGTCTTCAATAGCAAAAGTTTTCAGTATCTCCTTGATATATTTTGATTGAGTAATGTAAATACCTTTTGGTGCAGGAGCACCTAGGTAGGCTCATGGAAGACCTAGGATTCCTATGTTGTTTTGGCTTGTAGTGGTACTAGCCACACCACTAGTGTAATAAGGATACTAGCTTAGTCCTAAATTGAGGTGTGTTAGAATAGGAATTCTTAATAGGCCTTAGTTGCCCTTAGTTGCAAGTATGCCCACATCAACTCTAATAGGGTATTTTGTGAATTTTAGTGGAAAATTGGCCAAGCAATGGACTTAAAGTCCCTTTTCTATGTTTTAAGACGTTAGATAGGAATTCAGGAAAGTTTGGTGGGCTAAGGATCAAGTTTGAATGGAAAATTCAAAAAGATGTAACAGTTGCTAAAAGTTGTCAATGTTGTCATTGACAACATTGACAACATTTTGTTGCATGAGAGAAATTTTGTGCATTGGTTTTCATAACTATATGGAACCATTGGTTTTGAACCTTGGTCAACTATTTAAGGCCATACTTGACCTGTTGAAGGGGTTGGCTTAGTAGTGAAGGTGTGTGTATGAACTAGATCATAACAATAACAATCACAGTTTTTGTTTTTTGAAAATTTTGGCATTTTAATGGATTGTAATTAGGACTGTAGCCCATGGAAGTGTCAGAGTAATTCATTTTAAGGTTTTTTGTGGTATTATATTGTGATTTTGTAGATTTCTAGTTAGTTGTTAAAATTATTTTGTGTTATGTCAGTCTGTTGTCATGAACCAGATAACTGGTAAAGATGGGGTCATAGATCCTCTTCCCATCATGGAATTTGCACAGGCTTTTGAGATTAGGGAGCTAACACCATGCACATATTTTATAGTGAAGGAGGGCCCCTATAAAGTAAGCAAATAATTTTTTAGGTGATGTCCTGGGCGAGCCAGAGTTGCATGGCTAAAGATCACAATGAGTTGTAGAGGTGTTAGGATGGATTGAATGCATAGTTAGATTCAATCAAAGCTTGGAGAATGTTATATGCATGAGTGTTGAATTCCCAAATTCAATGGGAAGTTTTGGTGGAAGTTTCTTGGAGGGGAAAATGAAGAACTTGCTAAATAAGCTTGAAACGCCTTAAAACCTTAATTTTAGGCATATTTGTAGGTCTTATTGTACAAATAGTTTGGAAGCCATAGACCTTGAAAATATTCTAGGTCTCTAAAAAGGGTGTCAAGATCAA
Organism: Cupressus sempervirens; assembly: GCA_028749045.1. Classification (NCBI taxonomy): domain Eukaryota; kingdom Viridiplantae; phylum Streptophyta; class Pinopsida; order Cupressales; family Cupressaceae; genus Cupressus; species Cupressus sempervirens. Next base: position 585,534,312 of record CM053790.1, read on the forward strand.
AGTTTATTTCCCCTTCTTGTTAAGGACATTTTCAATTTACTTAGGATTTTCACCAAATGTAGGCCTAATTGTTTGAAGCCCTATTGGGGAAGCAACAATTGTGTTTCTTGGAACTCGATTAGGGTTCCAATGTAAAAAGTGGTTGTAGGTTTTGGAAAGGATCCTAATAACCTCTTAAAGGTCTACATCACTTGTGGAATGATTGTTGATCCTGATTGGGTATATTATGGAGTTGGTGAAGAGGGAGCAAGAGAGCTATTACAAGCCTAGGAAGTAATGCATGGAGTTGTCATTCTAACTAATTAGTGTTCACTAATTGAAGGAAATAGGATTCTAAGGAGATTGGGGTAGTGAAAAACTCTATTAGGTCATAACAAATACCTAAGGATACCCTAGAGAAAGGTAGGGTAGGAGAAAGACTAGTGTTACATTAGAGTGGTATCAGAGTCAGTCAAGAATTTGGGAATATTGCGTAAGTCTTCAATTACTAGATAATCAATAGGTGATTCAAGTATGGTGACAAATGCAGAGTTAGCCAAAGAGGTTGAGAGAAAAAGGAGAAGAATAGACTCCTCGAAGAAGCCTTAGAAGAAGTGAAGATAAAGTTTGATGTAGCTAAGAAAAGGAAGAAGAGAGCAATGCTAGGTGCAAGGAGAGAGTAGAGGAAGATGTTTTCCCTGAACTAGACCCTATCTTAAATGAAGAACCTTTCTTGAAGGCCATAAAATCCATAGGAGGGAAGGCCTTGGAAGGTGTTCCACTATTTAGTAGGAAAATGGATATTGATGCAGTAATGGATTGGATAGATGGAATGGAGAACCACTTTGATTGTGAAGGAGTGACAAAAGCACAAAAGCTCAAGGTAGCTAACTCAAGATTCAGAGGGTCAGAACTAACATAGTGGAAATATATTCAAGATGAGAGGATTGGGATGGATAAGCTACCCATAGCCAATTGGAATGCAATGGTAGCTAATCTAAAGGACAATTTCCTACCAAAGGACTATGAGATTCAACTTTGTAAGAAGAGACAAGGACTAAATCAAAAAGACATGGATGTGGTCTCTTATATAGAGGAATTCCAAATGTTATGTCTTAGGTCCAAGAAGCAAGAAGAAGAACCAATAAAAGTGGCCAAATACTTGGGTGGTCTAAAATGGAACATTCAAGAAGAGTTGAGTTTGTAGACACCTACTACTATTCAGAGATGCCATCAATTAGCCCTAAGAGTGAAAGAAAATAACATAAAGAAGGGGGACTCTAAATTCAAAGATAGAGGCAAGGGAGGAAATCAAAGGGGTCAAAGACAAGGATATCAAGGTAGAGGTAGTGAATAGAGGAACCAAGGTGAGACCAGAATCATTGAACAAAGTACTGAAAGCACTCCAAGAGGGGGTTATAGTAGAGGAAGGAGTAATCAAGGAGGCTCTAATAGAAGTAGCGGATCAGGAAGAAGTAATTCTTACTTTGCTAGCATGAAACGCTACAACTATGGTCAACTAGGCCATCCAACATATAGGTGCCCTAATAAATCTTCTTCTTCAAACCATGATTAGAGAGTGGCATATGCTCAAGAGGATAACTCTAGTGGCAAAGAACTTGAAGTAGATCACATAGAATGATAAAAGGGTGAAAATCTCATGTTTAGGAGGATACTAATCAAGTAACTAGCTCAAGATGAACCTGTGCATAAGAGAGATTTGTTTAGGATCATATGCAAGATTCGTGGAAAGGTCTACAAGGTAGTAGTGGACGTTGGTTCTACTAACAATATAATATCAAAGGAGGCAGTCAAAAAGCTCAAGTTGACTAAAATACCCCATGTGAATCCATATAAGGTAACTTATCTCAACAAGGGTCAAAGTATTTTGGTGAATGAATAGACTTGGGTTGAGTTCTCCATAGTAGGGTACAAGGATAGATTGTTATGTGACATTCTACCCATGGATGCTTGCCATCTACTATTGGGTAGACCCTGGCAGTTTAACAGAGAGGCAGTGTATGATGGAAAATAAATTTCCATATCATTTAAGAAGGGAGGCAAAACTTTCAAGGTTCAATCTCTATAGTGTGTTGCTATGTAGTGGAAAGGAGTTTGTTAAGGATCTCAATGATGATGGGATCCAAAGCTATGCAGTCGTACTGAAATCCAAAGGAGAGGAAAAGATAGTCAAGGAACCACTGCCAGTAGAGATACAAGCATTTATTAAGAAGTAAAAGGAGATTGTAAGTGATGGAACCCCTACCACCTTACCTTCTAGAAGGTGATAATCCATCAAATTGATTTTCTCCCCAGTGCATCTTTACCAAACAAAGCAACATATAAACTCATTCCTAAGCAGAACTTGGAGGTAGCAAGGCAAGTGCAAGAACTTTTGGATCAAGGCTTAATAAAGAAGAGTAAAAGTCCATGTGCAATCCCTTTTGTACTAGCATCCAAGAATTGAAGAAAGTGGATACTATGCACATACTCAAGGGCTATAAATAGAATCACAATCAAGTATAGGTCTCCCATACCTAGGATTGAAGATCTCATGGATTGTCTTAGAGGGGCAATGTACTTCACAAAGTTGGATTTGAAAAGTGGATATCACCAAATCAAAATTAAGGAGGGAGATGAGTGGAAGAAAATATTCAAGACAACAGATGGGTTGTATGAGTGGCTTCTGATGTCATTTGGCCTCTCAAATGCTCCTAGAACATTCATGAGGCTCATGAGTGAAGTACTTAAGGAATTCACTGGAAAGTTTGTAGTTGTATATCTTGATGATATACTGATATTCAATAAAACAAAGAGGAGCACATTAAACATGTTGAGGCTGTATTACATAGATTTCATGAAGAAAATCTTGCTATTAACCTTGAGAAATGTGACTTTTTCAAGAAAGAGCCTGTGTATTTGGGCTTTGTAGTGTCAAAGGGGTCCTTGAAGATAGACCAAGAGAAGGTTGAAACTATTCTCAATTGGTCACCACCTATTGCATCTACCGAGGTAAGAAGTTTTCACTGTTTAGCCCAGTTTTATTGAAAATTCATTAGGAACTTTAGTGGTATATATGCACCTTTGTTAGATACCATTAAGGGCGGAGTTAAGTCTAAGTCCAAGTAGACTTTGGAAGCAAATAAATCTGTTGAGTTATAGAAGAAACAAGTAGCCACCCAACCTGTCTTATAGTTGCCTAGTTTTGAAAAGCTATTCACCATAGAATGTGATGCAAGCAGATTAGTAGTAGGGGGTGTATTGAGTCAAGAAGGTAGGCTAGTAGCCTTCTTCAGTGAAAAATTAAATGAAGAAAAGATGAAATATTCTCTTATGATCTAGAACTCTATGCCTTAGTTCAAACTCTTAGGAAATGGAGACATTATTTGTTGCCCAAGGAATTTGTTGTATTTACTGATAACCAAGCCCAAGATACATAAAAACCCAAGAGAATTTAAGTAATAGACACTTGAAATGGATGGAGTACTTACAAGATTTTCTTTCACAATCAAGCATAAGAAAGGGCACATGAACAAGGTAGCAGATGCATTGAGAAAGAGGTTGTTAACTGTCCAAGAAGTTAAGTTACAAATAATTAGAATAGAGAGTTTCAAGAATATCTATAAGGAAGATGAAGACTTTGTAGAAGTATATAAGGTATGTTCTATTTTGAGAACCATTTCCATAGAAAGTTCTCTGAATTTACCTTGTAGAATGGGTTATTATTTAAGGGTAATTAGTTATGTGTTCCAAGAGGATCAATGAGGGAGAACCTCATTCAAGAAAAACATAATGGAAGTCTAAGTGGTCACTTTGGTGTGAACAAAACCCTAGAGTTGGTCCAAAGATTCTACTATTGGCCAAAACTAGTTAGGCATGTGACTAGGTATGTTGAACAGTGCATGGTGTGTATGAAAGCCAAGGCTGGAATGAGTAATGTTGATTCATACCAACCCTTACTAGTGCCAAACAAGCCATGGGAGTGTGTGAGCATGGACTTCATAGTAGGTCTGCCCAAGACAAAGCAAGGATATGACAATATTTATATAGTGGTTGATAGATTTAGTAAAATGAGGCATTTCATACCATGTAAGACTACCAATAATGCTAGCCACATTGCACACCTATTCTTTAAGGAGGTTGTGAGGATTCATGGTCTCCCATTGAGTCTTGTACCATATAGAGATGTGAAGCTCATGAGTCATTTTTGGAAGACTTAATGGAGCAAGCTTGGTACAAATCTTTCATTTGGTTCAACCTACCATTCTCAAACAGATGGCCAGACTTAAGTGGTTAACAGAGTGTTGGAAAATCTATTGAGCTTCCTAACTAAGGAATATGGGTAAACATGGGATGTTATCATTCCCCAAGCAGAATATGCTTATAGTGACAAAAAGAACAAAACCACAGGCAAAAGCATATTTAATATTATGTATGGGATGCATCCAAGGGGTGTATGTGAACTAATAGATCTTGGAGGCATGGAATATAGGAGTGGTCATGCTAAGGACTTCACTCAAAATATGAAATAAATCCAAGAGCAAGTGAAAAAGATTGCCCAAGATAGCACAAAAAAGTCAAAAGCCAAGGCAGACAAGAAGAGAAGAGACATTTAGTTTTCAATAGGGATTATGTCATGGTGCATTTGAACAAATCAAGATTGTAGAAAGGTGTACCAAATAAACTATAGATGAAAAGAGTAAGACCTTTTCAAATTATTGCAAAAAAATATAAGGTTGATTTGCCATTAGTTTTGGGCATTTCTCATGTTTTCAATGTCCAAGATTTGCTCAAATTTAAAGGTTCACTGATTGAGATTTCTTTGAATAGTCAGGGAGTTAGTACTGATCCAGAACCTATTGCAGTTCCTTCCCTAATCAAGTTAGAAGTTGAGAAGGTTTTGGATTCCAGAGTCAAGAAAGCTACTAGGCATATGGTGTATATGGAACATCTCATAAAGTGGAGGCACAAACTAGATTCAAAGGAAACATGAGTTGTTGAGGTAGACTTCAAAAAGGTGGACATCTCCATAGACCAATTCGTAAGGAAGCTAAGGTGTGCAAAATCACTTCCTACACTAATCTTTGAGAGGACGATTGTGCAAATTCAACTAACTATTGTAGAGATCTCAAGAAATGCATAATAACATTAATTAAAATAAAAATGAACACATAACACAATGATTAACATGGGGAACCCTTCCGGGAGAAAAACCCCACGCTCCAAAACTCACAAAATATATTCTTTAATTAAGAAGATTACAATACACTTGCAATGCAAGTTCTTATAAGAGCATATCACCACAACTCAAACTTAGACTTAGACTTAGAGAGACTCCTTCTAGCACCTAGTCTTGCAAATATAACTCAATGATTCAAACACCCCCACAAGCCCTCCTTTTATAGTGATTTGTCACTTGGAAACCATTTGTAGTTTTACAAAACCATGGGCACAACAACCATGCCAAATGTTACCCACTTGTAATTTGTAACTCCAAGAATACTATTTTCGTCCATAATTTTGTCCTTTAGTTTAGACCCCCATAAAAGTCATATAATGAGTTGTTTACACTCTAAAAACAGCCCTTCTAGATTGTTCTAGAGAGTAGACACATTTTTAACAACTCATACACCTTTTCCAACTCATAAACATGTGAAAAACTACCACAAACAAATTCTAGAATTGTCTAAAAAATTTCTAGAGTTTTCCAAAAAAAGCTTGCAAGGTTGAGACACAATTCTCAACATTCTCCCACTTGTCAAACACCTTTCAAGATTTAGGGGATCCAAAGTGTCATGGACTTAATTTCTAGGGTTCGAGAGGTCCATAGACTTCGAACACCATCTAAACTTCTATGTGCTCATGGGCTTAGTTAATGCATCAGCAACATTCACCAAAGTCTCCACCTTCTCTAGTTTCACCTTGTCGTCCTTGACCATATCTCTCACAAAATTATATTTTACATCAATGTGCTTGGTCCTGGCATGAAATGTTGGGTTCTTCAATAGGCAGATTGCACTTTGACTATCACTATAAATTGTCACTACACCCTGTTTGAATTCTATATTTGAACATAGTCTCTTAAGCCAAATAGCTTCCTTGCAGGCATGAGTAGCTGCCATATACTTTGCCTCAGTAGTGGACCAAGCAACCATAGCTTGTTGCTTGCTCATCCAATTGATTCCATCACCAAAAAATGTAAACACATATGCATTGGTGGATCTTCTACTATCAACATCATTGGCCCAGTCTGAATCTACATAGCCTTGAATATCTAAGGAATGCGCATATCCTATTCCATGAAAATATATAGAGTACACTAAGATACCCCACAAGTATCTGAAAACTAATTTTACTGTATCCCAATGTGCTCTTCCTAGAGTAGACATATAACGAGAAAGTACTCCCACTACTTGGATAATGTCTAGTCTTGTACAAACCATAGCATACATCAAACTTCCAACAAAACTCTGATACGATACTCGACTCATCTCTTCCATCTCCAATGTGGATGAAGGAAACTATGAGCTAGAAAGCTTTGTTCCCATAGTAACAGGAACACTTAATGGTCTAGAATCCTGCATATTGAATTACTCTGTCATAGCCAAAGCTTTTTGTCTTGTCTATCTCTTATAATCTCCATTCCCAAAATGTACCTTACTGCACCAAGATCTTTCATTTCAATTTTTGCTGAGAGCTGAGATTTAATTCTACAATCAAACCTTTTCCTTTGCCAATAAACAACATGTCATCAACATATAAGATAATAACCAGGAAATAATCACCATCAAACTTGTAGTATATACAGTGATCAGATTTGGATCGCACAAATCTCAAACTCAATACATATATATCAAACTTCTAGTACCAATCCTAGGACTTTGTTTTAGACCATACAAGGATTTCTTCAATTTACAAACCAAATGACTTTTACCTTTCACCACAAAGTGCTCTGGCTGTGTCATATAAATTTCTTCCTACATGAAGGAAAGTTGTCTTCACATCCATCTGCTCAACTTTTAGATCATAAGTTGCTGCAATAGAAAGTAAAAATCCAATGGATGTCATTTTTGGTACAGGAGAAAACATTTCAACATAATTAATTCTTGCAACTTGGGAGTGACCTTTTGCAACCAAACATGCTTTATGCTTCTCAATGCTTCCATCTAAAACCATCTTCCCTTTGAACACCCATTTACAACCAACAGGCTTTCATCCTTCAGGCAATGGTACAAGGTCCCATGTGTCATTGCTATTAAGTGTGGGCATCTCTTCTTCCATGACAATTTTCCAGGACTCTGAATCATTCATACCAACAACCTCTTCTACATACCAGTTCATCAATATTAGCATTCAAAGCAAATATACACCTCCAATCATCAAGAGAATATACATACCTTTATGGTGCTTTTCTTTGTCGACTAGACCTTCGAACGAGATCTTGTTCAAGTTTAGATTCAGGTTCAGGTTCATGATCAGGTTCTCCCTCTTCCTTTGATGATTCAAAACTCGTAGAGCTCTCTTCAACAACTTGTCTTTCTAAGGGCCTCGTTTCAACTTTCTTAGGTGTAACAGGAAGTTGAATCACATATTTCTTTTCTTCTGTCCATTCTAGCTGCCCTATAATAGAAGAAGGCTCAATTTCTCTAGAAATAACACTTCTAGAGTAAAATACCTTTTGTGCAATAGGATCCCAAAGCTTGTATCCTTTCACACCATAACCATAATTGATGATGATACATTTGATAGCTTTGTTGTCCAATTTTGTTTGCTTCTCCTTTGGCACATGAGCATATGCCTCACAACCAAAAACTCTCATATGTCTAAGTGAAGGCTTATGGCCCGACCATGCTTCCATTGGTGTCTTATAACCAAGAGCTAATGCAGGAGACTTTTATTAGGTAGCAGGCAATGGCTATAGCTTTGACCCAAAACTTTTGTTCTTGTCTAGCTCCACTTAGCATACTCCTAGCCTTCTCCATCAAGGTCATGTTCATTCTTTCTGCAACTCCATTCTGCTATGGAGAATACAGAGTTGTCTCCTCTCTTTTAATACCACAATCTTTACAAAATGTGTTGAAATCATTGGAGAAAAATTAAATGCCATTATCAGTTCTCAAAAGCTTTATCTTTTTTCCTATCTGCAACTCAACCATTATTTTAAATTCTTTGAAATGATTGAAAACTTCATCTTCTAAGAAAATAAACCCATGTTCTTATACTGAAATCATCAATGAAAGAAACATAATAAATTGATCTACCAATAGAAGGAACATCAACTGGACCAAATACATCTGAATGAATTAGATCCAAAACACATGAGGACTTACAAGAACTTGAGTAAAACTAAACGTGGTTTTTTTTACCATAGATACAATGCTCACAAAAATCAAAATCAAGATTGTAGTCATTCAACCCATCAACAAGGTTTTTGTTCTTTAAGGTTCGTAGACCTTTCTCACCTATGTGGCCGAGTCTCTAGTGCCATAACATAGTCTTCTCTATAGGTAACTGTGATTCAGTACATAGAGCACCCTTGGGTACCCAAAAACCATGACCATCTATTGAAAGAGAAACCCTCTCCTTCTCCAACAAAATAGTGTTCTTCACAATCTTATCAGAAGTACTATTGCACTCAACCATGCATGCATCAAGCCAGTACAATGTACCCAATTTGCTTCCTCCTACTATTACCATAGCATCTCTCACCATTTTCACACTTGCTTTAGAAAATTGTACATGCACACCTACATCTATTAGTTTACTAATAGATATAAAAAATTCCTCACTAATCTCGAAATATGCAAGACACCATCAAATCTTCTAATTCTACCATTAGAAAATTTTACACGAATACTTCCACGACCAAAAATATCAAGAACTGAGTTATCACCCAAATACACCTTACCACCATCAAACTTTTCATATTCACCAAACCAATTGCTATTAGCAATCGTGTGAAAAAGATGCACTTAAGTCTATCAACCATGCATTATTACATGCATGAGTGGCTAAGGCCGTGATGAAAAAATCTCCATCTTCCTTCTCGAACTCAAAATCATAATCTTGCTTCTTCTTTTTCTTTTCCTCTTTGCAATCCTTTCGCAAGTGTCTAGGTTTGTCACAATTCTAGCAGATCACCTTGGACTTACCAGGAGATTTTGATCTCCCCTTATTTTTGGACTTAGAATGGCCAAGTTGCTTCGCATTCTTACCTCTTTCTTTTGGTCTTTCTCTAACACTCAAAGCCTCTTTGGAATTCAGAGAGACCTTCCTTCTCATCTCCTCAAAAAGTAGAGAACCAACAATGTCCTCCATCTTGAAAACAACTAAAGTACTCCCCATGGCCATGACAAGGCTATCCCATGAGTCTGGCAACGAACATAGCAATATTTGAAACCTTCATTCTTCATCCATCCACACCTCAACTAAGGTCAACTAAGTCACCAACATATTAAAACTTTCAAGATGCTCATAAATCTGTCCACTTTCTTCCATTGTAAAGGAATACAACTACTTCCTCAAGAAAATCTTGTTCACAAGTGATTTCACTTGATAGATCTCACGTAGCTTCTTCCAAAGCTTCTTCACAGTAGGTTCTTCATGGACATTAATCAGAATTGAGTTTTCAAGACATAATTTTAGATTTTCTGTCTCTCACATAATACTCTATGGCCCTAGTCTTGCAAACATAACTTGATGATTCAAACACCTCCCCAAGCCCTCCTTTTTTAGTGATTTGCCACTTGGAAACCATTTGTGGTTTTTGCAAAACCATGGGAAAAACAACCATGCCACATGTTACCCACTTGTAATTTGTAACTTCAAGAATACCATTTTCGTCCATAATTTTGTCCTCCCCCAATAAAAGTCATATACTGAGTTGTTTACACTCTAAAAATAGCCCTTCTAGATTGTTCTAGAGACTAGACACATTTTTAACAACTCATACACCTTTTCCAACTCGTAAAAATGTGGAAAACTACCACAAATAAATTCTAAAGCTTTTTAGAAAAAGCTTGCAAGGTTGAGACACAATTCTCAACACTATTGTCCACAGGAGTGACATAGTTTTCCTTTGTGGGGGAGTATGGGGCAGGAACACCTAGGTAGGCTTATGGAAGACGTAGGGCTCCTAAGTAATTTTTGGCTTGTAGTGGTACTAGCTACACCACTAGTGTAATAAGGGGACTAGCATAGTCCTAAATTAAGGTGTGTTAGAATAGGAAGTCTTAATAGGCCTTAATTGCCCTTAGTTGCAAGTATGCCCACATAAATTCTAATAGGATATTTTGTGATTTTTTAGTCAAAAATTGGCCAAGAAATGGACTTACGGTCCCTTTTCTATGTTTTAATACATTAGATAGGGATTTGGAAAATTTTGGTGGGCTTAGTATCAAGTTTGAATGGAAAATTAAAAAAGATGTAAAAGTTGCTAAAAGTCATCAATGTTGTCATTGGCAATATTTTGTTGCATGAGAGCAACTTCGTGCATTGGGTTTCATAACTGTCTAGAACTATTGGTTTTGAACCTTGGTCAACTATTTAAGGCCATATTCGACATTGAAGGGGTTGGCTTAATAGTGAAGGTGTGTGTACATACAGGATCATAGCAATAACAATCACACTTTTTGTTTTCTGAACATTTTGGCATTTTAATGGATTGAAATTAGGATTTTAGCCCATGGAAGTGTTAGATTAATTAATTTTAAGGTTCTATATGGTATTAGATTATGATTTTGTAGATTTCTAGTTAGTTTTTAAAATTCTTTTGGGTTATGTCAATTTGTTGTCCTAAACCAAGTAACTGGTAAAGATGGGGTCATAGATCCTCTTCCCATCATGGAATTTGCATGGGCTTTTGGGATTAGGGAGGTGACTCCATGTACATATTGTACAGTGAAGGAGGGGCCCTAGAAAGCAAAGAAAGAATTTTTGAGGTGATGCCCTAGGTGAGCCAGAGTTGTATGGCTAGGGATCATAGTGAGTTTACAAAGGTATTAGGATGGATTGAATGCATAGATAGCTTCAATCAAATCTTGGAGAATTTTAGATGCATGAGTGTTGAATTCCAAAATTCAATTGGAAGTGTTTATGGAAGTTCCTTGGAGGGGAAAATGAATAACTTTCTAAACAAGCTTGAAAAGCCTTAAAACCTTGATTTTAGGCATATTTGTAGGTTGTACTGTACGAACAGTTTGGAAGCCATAGACCTTGAAAATATTTTAGGTCTTTGAAAAGGGTGTTAGGATCAAAGTTTAGTTTCCCTCCTTGATAAGGAAATTTTCAATTTATTTATGATTTTCATCAAATGTAGGCCTAATTGCTTATAGCCCTATTTGGGAAGCAATTGTTGTATTTCTTGGAACTCGATTAGTGTTCTAATGTAAAAAGTGATTGTAGGTTTTGAAAAGGATCGTAATAACCTCTTAAATGTATACATCACTTGTGGAATGATTTTTGATCTTGATTAGGTAGATTATAGAGTTGGTGAAGGGTGAGTAAGAGGGCTATTAGAAGCCTGGGCAGTAGTGTACGAAGTTGTTGTTCCAACTAATTGTTATTCACTAGTTGAAGGAAATAGGATCTCATAAATAGGATCCTAAGGAGAATAGGGTAGTGAAAAAACCCTATTAGGTTAGGAGAAAGACCTAAGGATACCCTGGAGAAAGGTGGGGTAGGAGAAAGGCTAGTGTTACATCACCTTTCTTCATTTGATACACTTGTAAGCCAAAAAAGAATTTGATCTCTCCAAATATAGACATCTTGAATGCTTGGGCAAACCCATAATAATGGGTTACACTTTTTTGGAGGAAGAAATTCCTTGAAAAAAGTGCACCCGATGATTTTAGTATTTTGTACTTTCAATAGAGAATACAATGAGAGTTTTGATAGAAATTCTAATAGTTTCAATTGAAACTAATCCACACAGTATTTTTGATCAAAACTAGTGTATGATGCTAGTTTCAATCAAAATTATTAAAACTTTAGTGGGTTTAAAATGTAAACCACCATTGACCCCACTTCATCATTTTCGCTTTCACCTAGGGAGTTCCTATTACAACAGAGAAAAAGTTTGGCATTTGACTCATCAGCCACCGAATCAGGTATGAAATTCATTTTTCTCACCCTCTCTAATATTTTCAAATAGATTTAATATTTTTTTTGTATTTATTATTATTATATATATGCATTTTGTATAGATATATATGTGTATATATGTATATATACATATGATATATATACATATATATATATATATATGCATTGTGTATATATGTATATACACATATGATGTGTATATATATGTATGTGTGTGTGTGTGTGTGTGTGTTTATATACATATGTATACATACGAGCTCTAATTTTTTATGTTTACATATATATTTATTTTTATGTGTACACGTGTTACCTGTATTTTTTGTTTTTAAATGTACATATATTTTATGTAAATGTATGTGTGTTTGTAATATATTAATTTTCAATGTATATATATATATATATATATATATATATATATATATATATATATATATATATATATATATGTATTAGTTTTTAATGTATATATATTTACATGCATGAATATGTGTATATTGCATTATGTGTGTGTGTGTGTGTGCACAAATAACTTTTATATATATATGAGTTTATGTGTGGATACACACACACACACACACACATATATATGTGTACATGTGCATGTGTATGTCACACACATCAAGTACATGTACTTTAATTATTATTTTTAATACTTAACCTAAATTACACAACTTAAACTAAAAAAAATTGAATGATAACCCTAAATTAACAAAGTGAACACAAAATTTGATTGAGTAATGTAGATAACTTTCTTCATGTGATACACTTGCAAGCCAACAAAGAATTTGATCCCTCCAAATATAGACAACTCAAATTCTTGGGTGAACCCACAATAATGGGTTACACTTTTTTGGAGGAAAAAATTCCTCGAAAAAAGTGTACCTGATGATTTTAATATTTTGTACTTTCAATAGAAAATACAATGAGAGTTTTGATAATCTCTAATAGTTTTGATTGAAACTAATCCAAACAGTACTTTTGATTAAAACTAGAGTATGACGCTAGTTTCAATCAAAACTATTAAAACTCAAGTGGGTTTAAAATGTAAACCACCACTAACGCCACTTCATCATTTTTGCTTTCGCCTGGGGAGTTTCTATTGGAGCAAAGAAAATTTTTGACATCCAACTCATCAGCCATTGAATCAAGTATTAAATTCATTTTTCTGACTCTCTCTAATGTTTTTAAATAGATTTTATATGTTTTTATTGTGTATATACATACATTTTGTAAAGATAGATATTTGTATTGTGTATATATATACATACCCATAGATGATATGCATATATGCATATATATAATATGTGTGTGTGTGTGTGTGTGTGTGTATACACATATGATATACATGTATATGCATATGTATGTATATATATATATATAATATGTCTGTGTATATACATATATATATTGTGTTTATATGTGTATATGCATGTGTGTGTGTGTGTGTGTGTGTGTGTGTGTGTGTGTGTGTGTGTGTGTGTGTGTGTGTGTGTGTGTGTTTGTGTGTGTGTGTGTGTGTGTGTGTGCATATATATGTTTATTTGTATGTATACATATGAGCTCTAATTTTTAATGTTTATGTGTATATTTATTTTTATGTATACACATGTGTTACATGTATTTTTAAATTTTTAATGTAGATATATTTTATGTATATGCATGTGTGTTTGTAATATGTTAATTTTAAATGTATATATATAGTTTAAATTAATGTATTAGTTTTTAATGAATGTGTGTGTGTGTGTACGCGTGTGCGTGCGTGCACATGCATGCATATGTATACACACATGTATATATGTGTACACATGCATGTGTATGTCACACACATCAAGTTCATGTACATTAAAAAAAAAATTTAATACTTGACCTAAATTACATATTGGAAATTTTAAAAATTGAATGGACATGTACACAAATTATTATTATTTATTTACTTGACCTAAATTACACAACTTAAACTAAAAACTTTGAATGATAACCCTAAATTAACAAAGTGAACACAAAATTATAACCCTAGAAATATAAATAACTTGCACGTAACTTAATTTACCCCTTAAAAATATTGTATTGAATTATAATGAATAACATGACCCTAGGTCCCAAGGACCCCTTTAAATGTGATGGATTGGTGATGAATTTGGCATCATGACAGTTGTAGTAGAATCAATATTTTCATATAGAAATTTCAATGTTCGATATAATATAAACTCATGTAGGTTAATGAACATCCTAGAACAGGACCCCTCTATACACATGTATGAAGTACCTAGACATGACCTCTAAGTTTAGAAAATTATGATGGATTAAGGTTTTATTTTAGGTTATACCATTTTAAGATATCTATTAGGACCCTTTAATTTATTATGATCTAGCTCGATCATACATGTTCAATTTTATATTCTCTCTTTTTAATTCATCCTATTAAGATCTATTTCCTTATGACCTAGCTATGTATCCTAGTCTACATATTTGATACTACTTAATCAATAATTATGACCCCATAAACCTCCCTAGGTCCCTAGGACCCCTTTAAATGTACTCATGCATGTGTATATGAACTATAAACCATGATACTTGTAATCTAGAAATTCATATGATCTAGAATGATGCTCAATTTTGCAATTTTGTACATGTGTCATCCCAATTAGGACCAAAAATTATCGCAAGTAGATCCATATATGTAAATAGATACATGAAGTTACCACATGATATAAATTGACTTAAAGATAATCCTCTTAAGATATCCTAGATTTCATATGTTTGATTTTATATTCTCCTCAAGTAAGTCATAATTTTAGATTATCCCTTTAAGACATCCTATTAGGACCCTTTTATGCATGCATACATACATGATATCAATATGTTCAATTCATGTTTAGGACTTAAGATACTGTGTATGTTCATTTCATGTATGTATATGACTTATATGCAAGAGCATGTTCATTTCAAGCTTAGGAAGTTTATGCATGCATTACATGTAAATGCACATGTGTATATGTTTATTTCATGTTTAGGAGTTGTACATGGATGCTCATTTCATGTTTAAAAATAAATTTGATACATGTGTATGTTCATTTATGTTTTAGGAGTTATAATTTTAAAAGTAAATTTGATACATGTGTCATACTCATTTCATGTTTAAAAATAAATTTGATTCATTTGTATATGTTCAAATGTTCCTATTTACCTGACTTATATATATGTGTGTGTACGTTCATTTCACATGTGTACATGTATGACTTACATGCGTGTGTATACACCATTTCATGTTTATAATTTCTAGTTTCTTAAATGTCATTTTAATAAATGTTAGGTTTATACATACACACATACTATAGAGCTTGATACACAGAGGATCAACAACATCCTATCCCCCCCGAGCAACAACCTATCCCCCCAAGCAATAGTTTATCCCCTAGTAACAACCTATCCCCTCTGGTAGTGACCTATCCCTCCTAGTAGTAGCCTATTCCACCTGATGATCTATATGATCGCACTAGTCAAGAGATTTAAAGAATTCAAGAATCCCTGACTATTGGTACATGCTAGAGTATTTTGTGTAGCCTTGCCAATATTCAAGATGAGATTCATGACGCCACTCCATATGTTGCACGTACCATATAGATAATCCTTGAGAGTAAGAGACGAGAGGTCTCTTCAAGTCTTTCTTTTAGCAGGTACACGACTTAGTGCCCAAAGAGACCCTGAAGAGGGAGAGTTTCGCTCATTATCTTCCATAGAAGTTTTTGAAGGGTTATTCTCCCCTTAAGTGTACAGATCTAGAAATGGCTACACTGATATACTTACGCTTCCTTGTTGCTCATGATCGTTATTCAAATAATGACCAAATTCTGCTCTATTTTGCACAACAACTTTATGCTAAGGTTCACTTATGTAGGGAGGTAAACTACACTGATTTACTAGGGAATTTAGGATAGGGGCATGGTAGACTAGTTGATAAGTAGTTGGGTTATTAGCCACAAGCACATTGGGCGATTTTCGGAGAGAGGGTGCCAACTATTTCCCCTGTATTAGATCCCTTGATCAATGAGGCTATGCATAGGACCCAATTGTGGGGGTGCTTAAGGGAGTTGGAGATATTTCCACAACTATCTGATTCATATTAAGTGATGAGGTATTGGATGTCTCGCCAATATTCTAGATCATCATCTAGTGCTTTGTCTTTAGTAGACTTGTACAGTGCAGTAGGCATTCCTCCACTGACTAGCTTGGAGGGTCTTACTAGATTGTTGGCACAAGATACTATGATTGGTTTGGTTGAGGATCTATTAGATTCATATAGATTCATAGCAACACATCTTGGCATACCCAGATCAGATGTTTGAGCTTGCGTGGGTAGTGTTAGGGAACATCCTCATCCACATTCCTCTCATCACTTAGGTGGTGGTCATGGTGGTAGTGCACATCACGATCCACCTATTGACCACTCTTTTTCTATAGAGGGACATACACATACTGTAGACCCTTCAGCCAGTGTATGGCAGGCTCAGATTTCAAATGTGGGCCTTGATGATGTTGAATTCAACTTTTCAACCACCAAATGGATAGACATGTTGACACATGATGATTCTACTTCTATACCATCTCATTCGGTCAGTCCACTTGGCTCATTATTATTAGGAGGTGTGTTGGTCACCAATCATGCCAATGTAGATGTAGAGGTGGGCCTAGATGAGGCCCAAAAAATTTGGATATATTGATGGACACAATTGATACTGGGCAATCTCAGTATTATCAAATGCTAACATTTACACAAATAAATCTTTTTTTTTAGTTCATTAAAATTTCAATATTTTTAAAATAATTTATGTCTATACATACCACAAGTGTGTAATTATGCATTTTTAAATTTGATTTATTGCACATATGTGTATTGTAGGGGGACATGCCTCTTGTTACTCCATCTTTGATGCTAGGTCATGTACGTTGTCGAGACTCATTGAATGATGTTAGCAATGAACATGTGAGTTTTAAATGTTTGATTAGACACATTTACATACATAGAAAATGCACAAGATATAAATAAAAGATTTAATTTATGATTACACATTGATATCACTTTGTCTTTAATATATAGGGGTCATATCCTTGAAAGCATCTCTATAGTCAGTCTTTAGACCACATTGTGAGGAGACGTCATGATGAGACTCCTGCACCTGAAAATCCATAGTATTTTTATATAGATTATTTGTTCTACTTTCATAGATAGAGAGATATTTATAGATTTTGATAGATACTTTATATGTGCATGTTATTTATATTTGATAGATACAGATGTATATGCACGCTATTTATATTTTCTATTATCTTTTGAGATTTGGATAGATACGGTTTTGTTATTTGTTTGATGATTGACATATTGTAGACTTGAGAATGATGTTTGATACATGTGTTAATGTTCTATTTCATATACATTTGATAATTGATCTACACATATACATTCTAGACACTTGTTTTACATGTTGTCCATATACATGTTCTAGTTCATTTACATTTGATGATTGATCTACATATATACATTCTAGATGTATTTATTTTACATGTTGGATTATATTCTTGTGTGTGTGTGTGTGTGTATTTGATGATTGATGTATACACATGTGATTAATTTTGTTCTATGTAAGTGATATTTAGATATAATTAAATAAAATTTGATCTAGAATTTATAATTTACGTGCACGTGTATGTATGATGTTGTTTGTTGTGAAACATGCTCAAGACAATCTTTAATTTTATTACATGTGTTTTATTGAATTTAAGTCCTTTCATTTGTCATAATTTGGACAATTACTTTAGATATTAATGTCCCAATTTACATAATTTATGTCCTAATATGAATAAGAATCCTAAATTAGTCACATATATCATAATTAGCTACATAAATCCTAAAGAGTAAATATATAGTTTCATCCCCTTAAGCCCAATGTTCTAATTTCCCGCCTTAAAACACATACTAATTAGTTACATATGCTAAATTTAATAATTTAAAGATATAAAATACAATTTGAACTTGAGTCTAGTAAAAGATAAAAATCACAATTTGAACTTAACAATTTAAATATACAAAACATAATTTGAACTTGACAAGTTAAATGAAAGAGTAAAAGTTTGATTGCAATGTACGTCATCCCCTTAAGACAAGTCCTAATTGCACCCCCTCTAAACACATATACTAATTAGTTCAACCAATTTTCAAATTAGTTCTAATAAAGGAGTAAAAGTTCAATAATTAGTTACAAACCACAATTTGAACTTGACAAGTTAAATGAAAGAGTAAAATTTTGATTGCAATGTACGTCATCCCCTTAAGAAAAATCCTAATTTCATCCCCTCTACACACATGTCCTAATTAGTTCAACCAAATTTAAAATTAGTTCAAATAAAGCAGTAAAATTTCAATAATTAGTTACAAATCATAATTTGAACTTGACAATTTAAATGAAAGAGTAAAAGTTTGATTGCAATGTACATCATCTCCTTAAGACAAGTCCAAATTTCACCCCCTTAAGATAAGTCCTACGTTCATCCCCTCTACACACATGTACTAATTAGTTCAACCAAATTACAAATTAGTTCTAATAAAGGAGCAAAAGTTCCATAATTAGTTACAAATCACAATTTGAATTTGATAAGTTAAATGAAAGAGTAAAAGTTTGATTACAATGTACGTCATCCCCTTAAGACAAGTCCTAATTTGATCCCCTCTACACACATGTCCTAATTAGTTCAACCAAATTTCAAATTAGATCTAATAAAGGAGTATCGATGATATCTACATAATACATAAAATGGTTTAGCGATTTTAAATTGTGTTGCACATCCATCTGACCATACAAAATGTTTTCCTATTTTTAAGCCTTATTTTTCAGATATTCAAAAAAGGTCTTAAAATAATGTTCCACAAAATGTGTGCTATGCTCTTTTTCATCACTAATGTAAAAGTGATACTCTTTTTTAATGACTTGAGCTTGATCTATACTTTACATGCCATCCAAAATTGATTTGTGCATGTCGATAAGACACATGTACCATAATAGTAACCTGCTATGTAAAGTAGTATTTTGCTTGAAGTTATTTTTAAGAAATGAAAGAGTAATTCTCTACAAAGTCAACAAAAAATAAAATTATTTTGAGTGAGAAAGTTTCTCTTAGGGTTTGAAACTTTTATGCTTGCCACTTAGCAAAAAAGACATGACATATATATGGTTGAATCAATTTATGAAAATTTGACATAAATTCTCCAACAGGTATGTTGTCCTCTACATATTCCAACCTTGTTGATTCCTTTCCAACTATTTATATCTCTTAGATTTTACCATCCTCACCATATCAGTATCTTCATCTCTCAAAG
Source organism: Cupressus sempervirens (assembly GCA_028749045.1). NCBI lineage: Eukaryota > Viridiplantae > Streptophyta > Pinopsida > Cupressales > Cupressaceae > Cupressus > Cupressus sempervirens. The sequence goes on from CM053790.1 coordinate 585,553,765, forward strand.
GAAATTTAGTCATGTTACTACATGTTTTACAAATTCCTCTTATGCAATCTATTTCACCTATTGCATGATCATCTGATTTGTCACATAAGATTAATGTTATGAATTGGCTTGGTCATTTATGAAAAGAATTTTGAGAACCACCACTTTCTTATATCATCTTTTGGAACCCTTGATAGTATAGTTCAAATTCAACATGATATCGAAAACAAAAAGTTTCAAAAGATTTATTTATCTTCACAAAATAGGGCTTCAATCTTTTAAACATTGTTTGCCCAATCTTTGTGTTAGGATTTAAATTACAAAATGAGATATACGATTCATGGTGTGTGACATCCAACCAATGTTTTGCGTGTTGCAAATATTCCTTAGGCCCAATCCTCTACTTGATGATATTTCTTCTATTTGGTGAAGGATGAGTATTATCAATCCAAAATTGAAAACCAAGTTCTTTACTATTTCCCCAACCCTATCAGATCGAGGAGCTCTACACATTAGCGCCCAATTTCCTTCTAATGTACTATCATCCAAATTATTTCTCCTTTTCAAATAATGTGATACTATCTTCTGATTACAACTGATATGAGATGAAAGTGAAGAGATCTATCTACTTTGGGACACATTCTTATTTAAAATAGATGTCAATATCGCTCTTTGTGCAACATATTTATTTTCAAATCTATTTTTTTCCCAATGGAATGCAATCCTTCCTTAACA